>JASDQU010191026.1:9975-20140 GCA_032191745.1 Picea mariana
CCAACATCATTCAACCCAATTACACAAAGTGGTATTAAAATACAATGGGTATAAAACCATGGTCCAAAAACCATCCAAAACCCTTAAAAGACCCATAACGAACCAAAAAATGGTTAAATATTGCGTTGCTAGGAAAGGAAAGGGTTCCATTCTTTTGGTATTGTTATTGTTCAATAGTTGAGAAAAAAATTGAGATCATTATTCATTAGAATAACTTGTATAGAGTAATTAATTAACAAATCATTTTAATTGATTAGAAAAATTAAAGTTGATGGTTAAATTTTAATTTTTAACATAAATCACTTTATTGAAGTATTTTACTAAAATTTTCCTTTACAACATAATAAATAACAATAGCACATACATAGCACATAAAAGATTTACCCTGGAAACACTAATTTGGGAAAAAACAACAAAATCAAAGTGTACCCCTTTCTCATTTTATTAACAAAACAATTCATAACAAAATATATAGGTATTCCCCAACATCATTCAACCTAATTACACTAAGTGGTATTAAAATATAATGGGTATAAAACCATGGTCCAAAAACCATCCAAAACCCACAAATGACCCATAATGTACCAAAAAATGGTTAAATATTGAGCTGCTAGGAAATGAAAGGGTTCCATTGTTTTGGTATTGTTATTGTTCAATAGTTGAGAAGAAAATTGAGATCATTATTCATTAGAATAACTTGTATAGAGTAATTAATTAAGAAATCATTCTAATTGATTAGAAAAATTATAGTTGACGGTTAAATTTAAATTTTTAACATAAATCACTTTATTGAAGTATTTTACTAAAATTTCCCTTTACAAAATAAGAAATAACAATAACACATATATAGCACATAAAAGGTTTACCGTGGAAACACTAATTTGGAAAAAAACCAACAAAATGAAACTGCATCCCTTTCTCATTTTATTAACAAAACATATTATAACAAAATATATAGGTATTCCCTAACATCATCCAACCTAATTACACTAAGTGGTATTAAAATACAATGGGTATAAAAATATAGTCCAAAAATCATCCAAAACCCTTAAAAGACCTATAACAAACCCAAAAATGGTTAAATATTGAGCTCCTAGGGAAGGAAAGGATTGCATTCTTTTGATATTGTTATTGTTTTATAGTTGAGAAGAAAATTAAAATAATTATTGATTAGAATAACTTGTATAAAATAATTAATTAACAAATCATTATAATTAATTAGAAAAATTATACTTCGTGGTTAAATTTAAGTTTTTAACATAAATCACTTTATTGAAGTATTTGACTAAAATTTCCCTTTACAAAAGTATTAGGTCGTAGCTTGACCAATTATCTCATAACATTACATTCACATTCAAAATAAAATTTAATTTAATTTAATGTAGGATTATATTTTATTAATTTTAATATTATTTATTTATATTTTTGATAATGTTAAAATTTATTTAAAAAAAAATTATATTAATGAAAAGATATTGTTGATTTTTTTAATTGTAATTTTTTAAGTGGAAAGTTTTGTATTTACTTGGATGAATGCTTAAAAATAATATCCACAACTAATTTACGAAATAGGTGTATATTCACAACTAAAAATAAAATTCGTAAGTTAAAATTTTTTTTTGAGATTAAACAATTTAAATTTATGTAAATAAAAATATATTCACTACATTTCTAAAAAAAAATATTATTTGTAATATTTTTAAACAAATAATTGTTTTCGTTGTTTATATCTATCAAACATGTATGACAAAATTGTAAATAATATGTTTACTTCCCTGAAAGAAAACTATGATATTCATTTCAAAATATTTGTTGGAGTGGTATGTTAACTAAAGTGAGAGGCTATAAATTTTGACATTAAGCAAAACAAAAAAAATGGTTGTAACAATGAAATCAAATATGTATGTGTTAGGGTTTTACTCTATTTCTCCCACCTAGTGGAACAAATTATTAGTTATTATATTGATTACCATTGGGTTGAGGTGGTTTGATGAGATGGTTGGGAGGTAGGTCTTGCACTCGCTCCACTTAGGTTAACACCCTCGTGAGTGGGACACCCTTCGTGGGTTTGTATCTAGGTTGTAGGAAGAGAGGGTTTGAATGAAAGTGTTGGAGATTGGACAATTTGACTATAAAATATTTTTGAAGAACCACAACCTACTTAGAGATTTTTTACATTTTACATAGCAAAATGAAGTTCCTTGTAGAAAGGGCATGCCTCATCTTTGTTACTAGGAGTAACAAGGATTGTGAAATACAACCATGTGGATGAGGAATCCTAGAGRTTTGCAAGTTTATAATTGTAAATACTTACTATTTGACATTCTTTGATATTTCATAATAAATKGASTTTATTCCCCATGAGGGTTCTCCTTAAAAATATGTGTGTATTCTGTGATGAATGTTTATGTGATTGATTCTCTCTTTCTTGTTATGTTAGATGCTTAATGATGAAAGAAGCCTATAAAAGTCCTTCCCCTTCCTTCTTCCTTCWAAGTCAGAATAGTCAATATACATAGTCGATTTTTGTTTAGTGGAATATGTGGCTTAGATACATTAGGTGATTTCAACTTGTCCACTAGAAAACATATCAATTTGGTATCAAATAAAAGTTTTTGTTATCCTTTGGAGTGTATGGTGAAAATCATACTTGGATATTCGAAATTTGAAGAACCATTGTTCTCTAGAATTACTCATATTCATTCTCTTAGTTGAACTACGATGTTAGAAGACCAAGAGAGCATTGAAGAAGAATGTAGAATTAAGAATTTAGAGGCATGTGTAGAAGGTATAACATAACTTCAATGAGATTTGGTTCAAGTAATTCTTGACAAGATTAACGTTGGAGGACAGGAAATTCCTAGTGGACAAAAGGAGAAACCAAAGAGTTCCAGGATGGACTCTAAGAATATTTTTCATCAACAAAATGGCACTCAAACTTCTAGAAGCCCTTTCAAAGTCAATAATAAAGTGGAGATAAATCCTTATGATGACTAAATGGAACCTAATGGACTAAGTAATTGGTTGAGATAGCTAGAAGTCTATTTCAGTTGCTATGGGTTTACCAATGCATAAAATATTATTTATCTCAATTGAAAATGGAAGGATATGCACTGCTATGATGGGAAAGTCTATGTATTCAAGAAATATTCTTTAGCAAGGAGAAACAAGTTGCAAACTGAGAGGGGTTTAAGGAACTCATTAAGAATCATTTCTACACTATGTGATATGAAGAAGAATATGAGTTAAAATGGAATCATCCTAGAGAGTGGCAAGAATAAGGAGCTCAAGAATATACAACCGATTTTAATTGTATCCAATTAGGTATTGACCAATTTGATAGGAAGTCTATGACAAAGTACATCAGTGAATTATTCAATCACACTGGGAAGGAATGTTTCTCTATGAGATCAAGACTCTTGATGAGGAATCTAATAATTCCCTACATATTAAAAGTAAACATGGCTAAAATATGACTAATGGATAAAGACTTGGGAAGGAAAAGGGAAATAGAAAGGAAATAATAACGTTTCCAATGCCATGCAAATGAAGAACTTGCTTTGTGATCATCGTAGGAAGGATGGTCATGAAAAGGTTATTTTTGGGAATTGCATCTCAAACTTATCACTTAGGGTTGGACAAGAAAACATTTCCTAAAATTTAAAAAGGTAGAAGGTGGAGAGATAGAAGGAGCATCAAATGTTGATAAAACAAAATTGTTCATGTCTCAATGAAAGACCGTCGAAGTTGAAAAGGGTGAGATTGATGAGAAGAAAGACCCCACTAGAGTGGGAAAATAAATTTCTATTTTTTAGCAAACATTATTGGACGTGGTAGGGGAAAGTTTCTTCCATGTAAAGATGCAAATCAAGAAGGAAGTGATAACAACTATCTTTGATTCTAGTGGTGAGAATAATTTAATTTTGAAAACATTAGTAAAACAATTAGGATTGAAGATGGCAACACATCATAAATCGCTATCCTTTGGGATGGTTTTAGAAGTATGTGAAGTTGTAGGTTAGTCATCAATTTGATTTCAAATTTTGTATTTTAAATGGATCCATGGACGATTTGAAGTGTGATGTCTTAACATTAGATGTATGTGAAGTTGTCATTGGGAGTCATTATCTATGAGATAAAGATGTTATATTCTTAAGAAGAGACAACAAGTGGGGTTGATAAAGGAAGCCCAATCCTACCTTATCAATAGCTACAAGGGTAAAAATACAACATCCTTAATGTCTACTAATCAAGCTAAGAGGCTAATTAATAGCATTAAGAAATTTGTAATGCAGATTATAAGACCTAAGAAGGATAACATTGCAGAGACAAAGTTGAATGGATGAGTTGATATCATAGTCGACTAAAAGGAATACTTGAGACAACTTTTATGTAAGCATGAGGCCATATTTGCAGAACCAACGGGGTTGCCACCCAAAAGGTGAATTTAGCATGAGATTCAATTTCTATCGAAATCACCATTACCAAATCTTGCTTTATATGGAAATTCTCTAATGGAGAGTGATGAGATAAATAGGTAGACACATGAGTTGTTTTAACAAGGGGTTATCAATCCTAGTGTGTCCTATTATGGATCTTTGATTATGTTGGTTCCAAAGAAAGATGGGACTTTGGGTATGTGCATCAATTTTAGGGCACTCAAAAAGATCATCGTTGAGAACCATCACCCATTATGAAGGATTGATGACTTTCTAGACCAAAGTGCAAGGAGAAAAATATTTTTCTAATCTATACCTTAAGTGTGTAACAACCTCCTTGTTACGACAACAACTCTGATAACAGGTGCAATTTTTTTTTTTTGTTTTAGATGTGTGTGCGCGTGTGTAAAAAAGGGGATAGACACACTTGACTCTACGTCACCACCCGACGACTAACAAGACGCAACCACGATGATCACAACAAGAAGACACAAGGTGCACAACAAGTAACTGCAAGCATTAAACGACCTTAGACAGAAGGAGGAATCCAAAGGTAGGATTTACTATTTCCGCACCGGAAAGCAGGGTATTTAATCTTAGTCCTCTGCTCCAGAGAGAGAGAAGGTCAGATAGGCTCCTAGATGACTGCTCAGGCAGAAACTAGTAACCCGACGACGAACAAGACGCAAGCAAGACGAACATAACAAGACGACATGCGACGCACAACAGGCAACTGCATGCATTGACGACGATCACTCAGAAATAAGTCAGACTGACTACCCATCCATCCTACCCTGCAATGGTTAGGACCTCCAAGACACATAAGCAACGCTCAATCCCAGGTTCCCATCGATTTTAACCATTTAAGGTCTCAGGGCTGGCGACTATTCTGAGGATCATGCAGGTGTCTACTTCCCGCCCGACACAAGTAGACCAAGCAAATGCTAACTCAACCACAAAGACAATCGCTACGCAATCATGTCCGACACACATCACAAGAATTCCACGGTGCAATAAAGTTTGATTACGAAATCCATCATGAACGACACAAGTGCGATCGAAAGGAAAACAACTTTATTCAAACAAGAAGCAAGGGTAGCCTTCTACTGTACTTTAAGGCACCATTTGTATCAACAACATATATATTCAATTAAGCCATACATAATTTCACTAAGGTCGAACATGAGTGACATTACTATTAGGCGAACTAAAATGACTACAACAACTATGCAGGAAATACTATTTGACCCTCATTTTCAGCCCTGTCATGTGAATAGGTGATACTAAATTACAAAAATGAAATAGAAAGTACTAAAAAAAATAATTATAAAAATATTAAATTTAAATAAATCCTTTATGTTAAATTTAATTGAATCTTTCTTGCTATTCATGTATAAGCAATAATTGAGTATGACAGTGCCATTTTATGGAAATATTTACTTCATGTAAAATAATTAAAGATTCCAAATTTTACCATTCACTCATTAAACTTATCAACATATCTATTTTCATTGAGTGATCAAAGAGTATATACAAATTAATAAGTTGTAAACAATTTCAAGTAAAGTAGTGCCCCAACATATCTATTTCATTTAATCTAGAAAGGCAAATAACCTTACCCCGATAATTTAGAACGACCTATTACCATGAAGTGACCCTTTTCAAATTACTACAACAATGTAAAAAAAATACAGTAACAATGCTTGACCCATGAATATACCAGATTATAACAGCAAAAACGACAATTTTAGAACATATCTAATACATAACATCAAAAGTGAATTATCCATTTCTGAGACCAAAGGTTGAACCCAGGATTTGGACCTAGTTATTCTATCGTTTTATGAGATCAAAAATAACCATGTATCAAGAAGACAACGTTTGCATCCTGGCAATAGATATACTAACTAGTTTATTCTGACATAAACGTTAACTGCACAACATAATTAATTGATAAGGCAAAACTAGCCAGCCATCGCACACGAGTTGGCAAGCATTAGAAAGGCTTAATACAAAGCTTTCGTTTCGAACGTTATCAACGCTCAGCTATCTTATATCATTAGTGCTCGGTGAAGGCGGGTTATCGTGGCCAATCCTAGGGCTGTGACCTACAGCCTACTTCTCCTATGGATGTGCAACCGCATTAAATTTTAGATATAACATAATAATAAAAGGAAAAAGATAAAGATTCATCCACGGGCTGTCTAAGGTGATAACATACAGTTAAAAGGAAAGACACAATCTGGAAATTCAAGAACAGGTCAGTTGCTCAGGCATCGATCTTGGCATTTAGCATTTGACCCTGATTAGGTGTGAAAGCAGGGATTAGCGCCCCAACTTTCACTGAGGTCCGCTGGAGGCGCCGAGGAGCAACGATCAACACGCAGGTCCTGTCAAGAGACGCTATGAAACCTATCAATCAGCGGTCTGACATTATTATGTTTTTACTGCCATTAACTGACTGCCATAACCGTTACCACGCTGGTTGTTACCAAAGGCCGAAGGCACGTCCAGGAAGAATACCAGGGGTCTGTGCGCCTCATGGTCTGACCGGGAGTTAACGCTGGGGGTTATGCAATACCACCGGGTGTACCAGTGCACGTTTCAAAGAAGTTTCGATGATGTAGCCCAACCATCGGGTGCAACTCTATTTGGACCATGGAGAGAGAAGGTTGCGGATACCCAAATAGATGGTGGCTAGGAAGGAGCTAACAGCGGGGCAACTACATGCCTATGAAAACACCCCTGGATAATGCGCTGACTGGCAAGGGTAGTCTCAGGAAGCTGGTTTACTGTGTGCCTAGGGATGGTGAATCCAGCGTCCACAGAACGCAACACATCACAGTAAGCAGAGGCGAAGACTCTGCCAGATTGTAACATGCTGTTGAGAAGAAAACCCCCGGGTCACTACATGGTTCGCTAGGGTGAAAAAGGGTGGAGCTCACGCCGGTAACAGGGGTGCAAGAAAACGAAGTCAGTGCAGTGGATGTCCAGGCAAGCACGGCTTCAAGGAACCGACCAATCTATCATAAAGAAGAATTTCCTACCATTTGTTTCTAAACTCTAAACATCAGATTTATCGCTTAAATTTCTTGCATTCCTCCAACATAACATTGCGTTTATAAAAAAAAAATGGCGTGGCATACTCTCTAAGCAGGAATGGAACACAGACAGATCCAACCCTTAAAATTTTTTAGACACGAAAGTTTTAACCTAACAAGCGTTTCAGACGAGTAATTTAGCCAATATCTCTGGCAATAACTTCAGGGAATGATTCAGAAAGTGACTTCCGTTGTACGAGTCAAGCATGGCAGAGGAAAAAGGAACAAATTTTCATGACAGACAGCCAATGATGAGCTAGCACAGAGAAATGAAATACCCAACATTTACATGGTTAACGCAAAGGGGGCAGAACGATACCATTGGTTTTCTTTTCTATTAAAACACACAAAAAAAACTTTACTTACAGAGGCATTTAACCTCAGTAACAATTCCATTATCTGAGGTTTCTCAATAGCTGTTAGTTGTAATTTATTTCCCCAAAACCATAGAATATACCTCTGTACATGAATTCAACCACAAGGCTTATCTCATGAGAACCTTAAGAATAGAACAGCAGATTCGACTGTAATCACTGATAAAACAACTAAAAACATCCGTTTAGTCCATTCACCAGTGATGATCCGTTCTCAGCATGAGTCTTAAAGCATACGATTCTACAAATTTTAAAAACATGTCGTTGCCTTAATGTCGTCCTCCAGTGTCGTCCGCGCTCCATGCCGCTCCCACTCGCCGACCGTAGAGACTACACCGGTACCTCCCAGCCAATCGCTAGGGGTACTCTGCTTCCCCCTTAGCCCCCCGAGCCGCAAAGGGGCCACACACAGTCCAGATAGTATACCTAGCTTCCCAGCTTGCCTCCAAGGCTGAGCTACCACTTTAATCCCAGCTGAGAAAATCCCAACTTCTCACAAGCAATTAGTCCGGTCCCAATTCAGCAGCATAACGATACCTAACAGCCCATCCATTTTCCCTCATCCCCCTTTCTTTTATAGAGTTTTGAGACCCCCCCTTGCCCTAATCACATTTAATTTAAGGTTTTTTTTGAAAACCCTCTAAAAATTCTCTGTCTTAAAAGTGTCACACATCCCCCACGTTTCTCCCAAAATCATTTTCTTTAAATTTATTAAAAGGCTCATTTCCCTATTTTTATTATTCCCTTTCCTTCTTTTTTTTTTTTAAAACCAAAAAGGTAAATGCACTAATTAATCCTTTCATTTTATCTTTTTAAATTCAAACTTTTTAAACTCCCACACATTAAATAATTTTATTACTTATGAATTTTCTATGTTTCCTTTTTACTTAGTTTCCCTGTTTTATTAATCCCTCCCTTTTTTTTTTAAAACCAAAAAGGTAAATGCGCAATTAATCTTTTCAATTATTATTTAATCAATATCTTTTGTTCTTTCACAAGTTAGGAATTAATTTTCTCTTTTTAAATTTTTTAAATCCCTTAGTTTAATTAAATCCTTACTCTCTTTATTTACCCCAAGAATTTTATGAAGACCTAACTATTTCTTAGGTGGGTTCTTGTTTAAATTGTTATCTTTATTTCAGGGTTTGTTCTTAAGGTTAGACTAAAATTTTACCCTAAAAGTTTTAGATTCAGTACTTAGATTCTAAACTGGGCGACACTGGGTTAGGGGAGTTGTTTAAGGATTTCTTAAGGCATTATTGTCTTAGGGCTATTTAGGTTTGTTTTCTTTATCCACATCAATGCGACGTGCCCTTCAGGACGCACCACATGCTCCAAGGGTGCCACTCGCCTCGTTCTTTTCCTTTGCGCGACATGCCTTTCAGGATGCACCACGTGCTCCAAGGGTGCCACTCACTTCTTGTGTTTTTTTTGTGTGACGTGCCCTTCAGGATGCACCACGTGCTCCAAGGGTGCCACTCGCCTCGTTCTTTTCCTTTGCGCGACGTGCCTTTCAGGATGCACCACGTGCTCCAAGGGCTATTTAGGTTTGTTTGCTTTATCCACATCAATGCGACGTGCCCTTCAGGACGCACCACGTGCTCCAAGGGTGCCACTCGCCTCGTTATTTTCCTTTGCGCGATGTGCCTTTCAGGATGCACCACGTGTTCCAAGGGTGCCACTCGCTTCTTGTGTTTTTTCTGTGCGACGTTCCCTTCAGGATGCACCACGTGCTCTAAGGGTGCCACTCGCCAACTGGACTGATTGGTAGACATTTATAACCCCTAGAGTCAACACTCCGCCAGGTGAACTTGTGGGAGACTAAGGGCTCTAAGGAATAAGGCCCCCGCCTTATTGCGCGCCCCTTAGAATCATCGTGAGCGACTGTCGCAGTCTGCCCTCAAGGCATCGTGGATCCTCTAGAACTAGGTAATCGTTAACCTACAGTTCGAGCCATGGCGGGAGTGCTAGTAGGCAGTGGCAGGGCTGCTGTCCACCCCTCTCCCTCAACCTCTCTGGAAATCATGTGTGGCCCCTTTACTCCATATGTGAGTCTGGTTGGCAAGATATCGTCAGCCTGCATCATCGACAATCGTGTCAGAACATGTCAACATTAAATCATCAAATCAATGAAATATCACAGTAAATAAATCAACCCAAATAGCACACTCCCTGACTCAATCTGGAGTCCAAGGGGTTCCACCGATGCCTCTGCATCCTCAAGGTCCAAAACCCTGCACACTCAATACAA
>JASDQU010191028.1:8459-20188 GCA_032191745.1 Picea mariana
AATGGACATTCCAGTATATGAAGGAAACCTAGATGTTGAAGAGATTCTAGATTGGATTAGAAATATGGATAAATACTTTGACTATGAGGATGCCGAGGAAGATAATAAAGTCAAACATGTTGTCACCAGACTTAAAGGGCATGCAACACTATGGTGGGATGAACTGCAGGCTGACAGACGCTGCAAGGGCAAGCAGAAAATCAAGAGTTGGGATAGAATGGTTGCAAATATGAAAGCCAAATCCATACCCAAGGACTATCAAATTACTCTATTTCGGAGGATGCATAATTTGAAACAAAAGCTGATGTCAGTGAAGGAATATACTGAAGATTTCTACAAGATAAACATTAGAGTAGGTCATCGGGAAAGAGATGATGAAAAGGTTTCCAGGTACATGAATGGTTTGAGATATGACATCCAATATGAGATGAGCATGATGATCATTTGAAATGTAGAATATTCTTATCAGATGGCTCTGAAAGCTGATGATAAGCTGAGTCGAAAGAAAGGTCAAAGAGGTCGAGGTAGAAGTCAAGCCAAAGGAAAATCAATTGCTCAAGACAGAACTCAGAGACCTCAAGAAGAGGGGAAGAAACCTCAAACTCAAACTGAGAGAGGAGGAAGCTCACAGAGAGGGCAATATGATAATAGAAATACTTTTCCTCGAGCTAGAGGAAGAGGAAGAGGCTGAGGAGGTGAAGTGAAATGTTTTGTCTATGAGAAAAATGGACACAAATATTATGAGCGCCCAGACATAAGGAAAGAAGGTGGTGAAACTCACATTGCCGAAGCGCAAGGATGAAATGTTGAGAAAGAAGATGTTGAGGGTAGAAGATCCTTGATGATGAGGAAAGTTCTCTTAAAGCCAGAGAAAGAGGTAGAGAACCCAGCCCAAAGGAACAGACTGTTTTAGACTGCTTGCAAAACAAAAGACATGGTATGCAAAGTCATCGTGGACAACGATAGCATAGACAATCTCATTTCTACAAAGATGGTAGAAAAGTTGGAGCTGGAGACTATCGTACATCCAAGCCCATACAGAGTTTCATGGCTACAAAAAAGACATCAAGTAAATGTCACTAAACAATGCTTAGTTGAATTTGAAATAGGAGGATATAAGGATGAAATATTATGTGATGTCATTCCCATGGATGTTTATCATCTATTGCTAGGTAGACCATGGAAATATGACAGGAATGTGGTTCATGATGGGAGAAAGAACACATACACCTTGGAGAAGAATGGGAGAACGCACATGTTGTTGCCGATTAAGGAAAAAGAAGTGAAACCAAAGGTGAGCAACACTGTACTTCTCATGAGTGGGAAGGAACTTCTTAAGCAGGTCAAGAAGAAGGAAGACACACAATTTGTTGTGGTTAGGAAGCCTAGAATTTCTTTGACCAATACCAGAGTGGATGATTTACCAGAGTAAATCCAGGAGTTGCTGGAAAAATTTGCAGATATAGTAGTGGATGAACTACCTTGTTTGTTACCACCGATCAGGAGTATAAGCCATCACATTGATCTTATACCTGGAGCTAGTTTATCGAACAAAGCAGTGTACAAATTGACACCGCATGAGAATGAGGAAGTCAAGAGACAAGTCCAGGACTTAATGGACAAGGGATTGATTCGAGAGAGCTTGAGTCCATGCATTGTTCCAATAGTACTCAGCCCAAAGAAAGATGGAGGTTGGAGAATGTGTACAGACTCAAGAGCAATCAATAAGATTACCATCATATACAAATTTCCATTGCCAAGGATGGATGACTTGATGGATTTCTTGAGTGGAGCAAGATTCTTTTCAAATATTGATTTGAAAATTGGATATGATCAAATTCGCATGAGAGAAGGTGATGAATGGAAGAAAAAATTCAAGACAAATGAAGGACTGTATGAATGGCTTGTTATTCCATTTGGATTAACAAATGCACCTAGTACTTTCATGAGATTGATGAATAAAGTCCTGAAGGAGTTCATCGGGAAATTTGTCATTGTATATCTTGATGATATATTGATTTTAATAAAGACAGAAGAAGAACACTTGAAACATTTAGCTGCATTAATGAGGAGATTACAGCAAGAGAAATTGCTGATAAATATGAAGAAATCATCATTTATGAGGACATAACTCATTTATTTGGGTTTTGTTATCTCTGCAAATGAGTTGAAAATGGATTCAGATAAGGTGGATGCAATTAAGAATTGGCCATTGCCGAAGAGTGTATTTGAAGTTCGAAGCTTCCATGGTTTAGCTAGTTTCTACAGAAAATTCATCCGAAATTTTAGTGGGATTAGCACATAGATGATGGATACGGTGAAGAAAAGACACAAAGCTTTTCATTGGACAGAGGAAGTAGAGAAGAGTTTCAATCTGCTGAAGAAGAAGATCACGGAGAAACCAACTATGGTTTTTCCAGATTTTAGCAAGACATTCCAGGTCAAGTGTGACGCGAGTGGGTTTGCAATTGGAGTGGTCTTCAGCCAAGACGATAGGTCGGTTGCATACTTCAATGAGAAATTGAATGAAGGAAAGATTAAATAATCAACATATGACAAAGAATTTTATGCAATCATACAAGCGATGAAGAAATGGAGACATTATTTGGTTCCCAAAGAGTTTGTTTTGTACAGTAATAATCATTCATTCAATTTGTGACTCAACAGAGGAAGTTGAATCAAAAACATTCTAAATGGGTTGAATTCATGCAGAATTTTACTTTTGTGATTAAGCATATTTTTGGAACTGCTAACAAATTTGTTGATGCTTTGAGTAGGAAATGTTTGCTTATGCAGGAATTCAGAGTCAAAACTTTGGGTTTTGGTAATCTCAAAGAAATGTACAAGGATGACCCAGATTTTAAGGAGGCATATGAGGCATTTGAGAATATAGTTCTCAGGGACATAACCCAATGGATTGAATACATCATCCAAGATGGATTATTATTCAGGGGCAATCAAATATGTATTCCAAAATTCTCCATGAGGGAGAATCTGCTGAAGGAAAAACACAGTGGAGGATTGGCCAGACACTTCGGTCATGATAAGACATTCTCAAAATTGAATGGCTCATATTTTTGGCCATGGATGATAATAGATGTTAAGAAATTTGTGGACAGGTGCAGGATTTGTCAACACACAAAAGGGAAAAGGTAGAACATAGGGTTATATCAACCATTACCCATACTAGAAAGAATGTGGGATGCAGTAAGCATGGATTTCATATTGGGACTACCAAGAACGCAAAGAGGTTGTGATTCGATCTTTGTGGTAGTAGACAGATTTTCCAACATGGCACATTTTATACCATGCCAGAAAACCAACGACGCAACTCATATTGCAAACCTGTTTTTCAAAGAAGTTGCCAGACTTCACGGCTTGCCAAGGTGTATCATTTCTGATCGAGATACCAAGTTCGTAGGACATTTCTGAAGGACTTTATGGAAGAAGCTGGGGACAAGTTTGTCTTTTATCTTAGCGTATCATTCTCAGACAGATGGATAGAAAGAAGTTGTGAACAGAAGCTTGGGAGATTTGCTGAGGATCCTAGTGACTGAACACCACAGTTAGTGGGATCACATTCTGCCACAGGCGGAATTTTCTTACAATGACTCATCCAATAGAAGCATAGGGCAGAGTCCATTCCAGATTGTATATGGAATGCAACCAAGGGGATTTTTTGTATTGAAAGATTCGGAACAAGCTGACCTCAAGAGTGCTAGTGCAAAGGACTTTGCAAAAGCAATGAAGGAGCTTCACAGCCAAGTCAAGGAGCGATTGCAGTATTCAAACTAAGAATACAAGTGGAGAGTAGATCAACACAGGTGAGAACTTCAATTTGAAGTTGGTGATCTGATTCTTTCACATTTGAGGAAGGAGAGGTTCCCAAGGGGAAGCTATAACAAACTAAAGATGAAAAAGNCAAGCACATATGAGATTGAATTACCTGATGGGATCGAAATTTCATCGATATTCAATGTTACTGATTTGTACCCTTACAAAGTTGAAGAAACAGGAATAGAGGATGACCAAAAAGAGGTTCAGTGGACCAAAAAAATGGCTGTAGCTAAAAAGCCATAGATGGAAAGAATAATTGACAAGAGAGTCGACAGGAAGAATAGAAGAAAAGAGTATTTTGAATACTTGGTCAAATGGAAGGGACATCTAGTTGAATATGCCAACTGGGAAGATGAAGCAAAAATTTAGAAACATCGATAGACCGTGCAAAATATCATGAAAATTTTCAAGCGAGGGAGTATGATGTAGGAGCATCGTCCAAAGCCTAAAGCATGTGACTAAGCCCAAGGAGCAGCTGGATGCACAGAGGAAGAAAAAGAGCACGTTTTCATAAGAACCGTTTTGAATTTTGAACTTAAAAGGCATTAATGTAATAGTTAGGAAGATGGCGCACTTGCATTTATATCTTGGAGGTTGTAAACAGATCTTGAGCGATTCCTCTCATCTATAAAACATTAAGGCATTTAAGTCTGTTAAATGTAAGAGTAGGTAGATATGAATGTTAGATTAGATAGTTATAGAGCATAGGAGGGAAAATTGATATAGACACCCTTGTCTTTGTATCATAGAGTTAATTGTATCATTAGAACATTAGCATAGCACATAAGAAGAGAGTTGTAGAGAATAACTCATGTACAAGAGATTGAATTAATATAAGAAGCTTTGAATCAGATTTCATGGTGTTATGATGTTTTTTGTTTATACCTGGTGAATGGTATGCTTACAGTGGTTGTATTTTCTTTGTTATGCATTTGTTATGAGGCTATGATGTGCATGTATGATTACATATTGAATGTTTGAAGTCTGAGAGAGAGAGAGAATGAGTTTCAATTGTTTCTCTTCCTGAGTGAGAGCTCCTGCAAGGAGTGCAGTGAAACATCTGCAAGGAGTGCGTTAAAAAAGGTTCAGAGTTTATCTCTAAAATCTCAGGAGGGATACCATTCTTCTCATTCCAACAGAATTGCAGGTGGAGCACAGAAGTTGTGCAAGGTGTGTGTAGGTTTGTTGAAAGCTTAAAAATTATCAACCAAGGGGAGAGTTGAAGGATTACTGTTGCATAAGGTGGACAGAGTTGAAGAATCAAATACTTAGAAGTATTTGAAATTCTGCCGCAAGGAGTGCACACAAGGGTCCTTGTGAGACTTGAGTTGTAAGAGAAAGATCAAGAGGGTAATTTGAAATTCTGTCGCAAGAAGTGCGCACAAGTGTCCTTGTGAGACTTGAGTTGTAAGAGAAAGCTCAGGAGGGTCAGTACCTTTGAGAGTACCCAGAGGGATATGGATATTGAAAACGTCTCACAAAAGTTAAGTTCATGTAGAAGAACACTAGTTCATTTTGTAGGAGCTGTCAAGGAGCAAGGAGCAGTCGAAATTCTCTATGGAGGATTCATGAAATAGCAAGGACCATAGGATCTAGAGGAGTTGCAAGTTGGATAAGGGTTGGACGAAACCATCCCATGGGGTCCAAGATTCAACGACAATCATTGATCGTAACTGTTGAGCTGTTAAGATCATTTTGGTAAATCGGGGTTCATAAATCTGGAGTGCAGATGAATGGATGTCCGAGGTTTGTTCAAATCTTGAAAGCCAAAAAGGTTGGAGTGACAGGTGGAAAGAATCTATGTCAGAGACATAGGATAGTGGAGAAGATAGCTGGTGTACTTATTGCCAGGTGAAGTCAAACTCCATTGAATGTTTCGGGGTTTTGTAGGTTGGAGAGCTGGAAGCCTTGCATTAGGATTCATGAAGATGCAAAGTCCGAAACTCTAAATCGGTGAAAAGTCCCATAGGGGAGCCAGTCTTTGCTAAATGCATCAGGGTTTGACATTTCAACATTTTTGAAGATGAGAGATAGGGATTCCTTATTCCGATATTCTCAAAATTGCAAGACATGATACGGTTGTTGAGGAGGATGCTGCCAAACATTTCAGTGAATCGACATTTTGGGTTTCAGTAGTAGAGGGCAAGAAACTAGACATCAAGGATCGCAAAACTGCGAGACATGAAGTCCCGAATTAGTGAAGGGTGCGACGTTGTTGTGATCAAGGAGATTTGGGTTGGCCCCTGGTGTTTGTTCACATAGTCTCAATTCATAAGGACCTATGGATATGCTCTGAGTGTATGAGATATTCCCCAAGGGAAAATTCAAGAGTCAATTTGACTCAGGGGCAGATTTAGAAAGATCCTCCGCGGACCTCAACCCGAGGGTTTGGGGGTCTACACCAGAAGTGATGTGGCTTGGGCCAATGGTGACTTAACACTCAGCCTAATGAGGAGGTTCCATGTGGCACCTTCTGGAAGGCCAAATCTGGTAGTTCCACCAAACTTGGCGGTTACCACCAAATCTGGCAGAATCTCGCTAAATTTGGCTAAGTGGCACTAAGTTTGGAAATTGTCGCTAAATTTGGCAGAGTCTGGCTTATTTAGTGGGGCAAAAAAATCGAGAAAAAATAGTTTTTGGCACGTAAATAAAAACTATACAGACTATACAGATCTGACAGGGTGCACCATTGGGATTCGTGCCAAGGCGAAGCCCCAAGGAACTATTCAAAAGCAGGTCGAATTTATACTCAAAAGTTACAAAATTTCGAGAAGAGTTCGAATATGGATTATGTTTCTGCATCCAAGTAGCTGAACAGAAAAGTGCCTCTAGAGCCCAAGATGTCGAGCCAAGTGTTGGGCCCTTCGTTTTTGCGATAATAAATTGCAAAATTTTTGGCCGAGTACCCTATGCGCAAGCTTTAGAAGAAGCGGAACAACAGAACAAGGAGAAGCAACAGAAGCCAATTGCGAAAAGGACATCACAATGCCAGCTAATCAAAAGCAGTTGCAATAGGACAAGAAAGCGTGCAAGCCGAGAAAGAAGACACAACCTAGCTTATATATGGGGATGAACATGATTGTAAAGGGGTTCATTGTTGAGTCATTCAGTTGTTGTTATAGTTCGATCAAATTATGATTATTTTTATTCTAATATTCCACTCTCTATTAGGTTGTTGTTCGCTGAGTCAAGAAAAGGTCTAAGTCTGTAATGTAATCTGTACACCTTTTGAGAGTTAGAGCTCTGCAACATGAGTCAAGATCCAAGATAGTGTAATAGAGCACTACTGTGTATTTATGAGATTGTAAATGAAAAATGATTTTGAAGATAATATGAGGAAGGATCTAAATTTTCAAAATATGTTGTGTCTTTCTACATTTTACTTATGCATTACAATACTTATTTATGGTTTATAAGTTCCAAATGATGGCTCGGTGTTAAATTTTTTTTCTACAACATAAGTAGGTTCAGTTATTTCACACATGAGTTCAGATCTGTTTGATAGTTAGATGTCTTATGCAAGATTAGGATGAATATTGAAGGTTCTGTGAATCCTCCTAAGTCTTTTCCTTTCCCTTCCCTATGTATTTGTCTCATCAATGCTTTGGGTGAGACTTCTTCTCTTTAGAGGAGATGAAAATTCCAATGCTCTAGACTACTCGATACCTTTTGTTGGTAACCTGAGAAGGACCTTGGTCTGATCAAACTTGCACTAACAAAATGGTTCCATTGTCGGGACCTGTATTAAAAGGGAACCTGTAGGGAGGATGCTTCCATGGATTCACAGATATAATATTGACCAATGGTGGGAATGAAACTGTGACACATTCATATGGAAAGAATCGGAGCTGAGGGGAAAATATGTGAAAGATACTCGTGAGGTAGTATTTTACTCAGAAAGATCGAGTGACCAGTATGAGATATTCTAGGTTAATTTCCTTGAAGAACTTTTCCATTGGATAAATAGGCTCCAAGAAACTCCAAAGTTCCAAGAATGAGCCAAGAGGATCTATACTTGGGACACAAAAAATATTGCAGCACGTCATCAACTGGATTGTCCAGTCATGCAAGCGAATGATTTATGGGTCAGGACCACATTAGAGGGATACATTATTGATTTTGTAGCTAAGAACCACAAATATTTTTCGCGAGCAAATGATAATTTCAAGAAATATGTAAGGGGAATATTATTGAGAGAAATCCCCCTGTGGATTAAATTTTCCTTGATGGAAGAAGAGATGCTGACTATGTCCTCAACTGAGATGGCAGCATAAACACCCTCACTTGGGGTAGGGAGTGGCTAGGATAGAGTCATGGCCTGAGAGAGGGGAAAGGTTCTTTAACAAAAAGGGGGGGTGAGACAACAAGAAATAGAACAAAGATATGAGTGAGCCTTGAGAAGAGCTAGCATAGTTGAGAAGTGGTGGCGTGGAAAGATCAAGAAAAAAGCAAGATAATTCAAGAAGTTGCAGAAATAAGTCAGACCAGGGGAAGTAGAGTAAAGACAAATGGAAGAGTTGCGGAAGGTGAGAAGACAAGAAATACTAGCTAGTCAAATATTAAGTGAAAGATAAGCGTAGAGAGAAAGAATTCCCAGGAGGTTGGAGAAGAAGGAGAAGGTGTAGACGTAAGGGAGGAGGCAGTCGACATGAATCTTGAAGAAGAAAGAGAATATTCAGCCAAGATGAAAGGAAATATCGGGGATCCAACTAAAGAGACCACTCCAGTGGAAGAAAATGAGGCCCCCCAGATCAAAGAAAATTTCCCTAAAGCTAGTGGCTCTAGCCCCAAATTGCCCATACCCCAAGTGTCTTATATACACGTGGTAAGTTGATACTACCTTATAATGCTGGTTATGTTCCAGTACAATTAGTTAGGCAGTCACCACCAAGAAGTGTGAGTATAGGGAGGATATTGGGATCCCCTGGTAGATCACAAGGAAGATCATTAGGTTTCATTTTGATTAGAGCACCAAAATCAACAATGGTTGGTTATGTGGGGGGTTCGATTGCACGATACCCATAATTTTGGGGTAAGGGAGATGAATATGTTGAGCAATATTGGTTCTTGTGCAAAGCAATTTGGACAAAGGGACTCCAGATGCAAGTAAGTTGGTCAAGTTCCATACTACCTTCATAGCTCGTGCTCTCAAGTGGTACATGAATATCATTGAACCAGGAGTGCATGAATTAAATGTCAAGAGTTCACGCTTGGCCAGGTATGGACAAGGTTCATAGCAAAGTTTAAACTACCTCAGTTAGAACAATAGGCTCTGTCTGAATTGCACAAGATCCAACAACAGTAAGGTGAATCAACCTAAAAATACAACCAAAAGTTTAAAGATTTTATAGGAAGGTTAGCACATCCAATCCATGAGGAAGATCAAAGGGAATGGTACATTCAGGGAATGCTACCTTTGACCTGGATTTCGCTAACGCAATAATGAATAACCACTTTGACAGATGCCTTGGAATAATCAATCAAGATTGAATGCATCGTAGGATATCCTGGGAGTCTAAGAGTGACCAGACCCCCAACATATGTGAATTTGGCGCAACTATAAGGGAAAATATTAGTGCTTACAGAAATAATTCTAGATCTGAAAATACCAAGGCCAGGACGACTGCAGGTCTCGTGCACTGGATGCTATACAGAAGGACATATGGAAAAAAAATGTCCACAAATGAGGGGAATGGGACCTCCTAAGAATCCTATGGGACCCCCATGAGGACCCATGGGAGGAGTTGCACAAGTGTCAACTAACTTACCATTTCATAACCCCACCCCATACCATGCTTTTCCTGGGAACGAATAAGCATCAAGAGTTGACTATTGTGAGATTTGTCGAATCCATGGGCATGGGCTGAGACAATGCCCCATTATGCAGAAATATTCATAGTACCAAATACAATACATTGTGATTTCTGTGCATCTACCACACATAGTACCAACCAATGCAGAGTGTTGGATGCATTTGCAGACAGTTTGGAATGAACAACATTTAGGGTGATTGAAAACTCTCAGGGACTGGGAAGAGGTCAAGGAGGTGGAGCCGGAGGAGAATTCATATGAGGAATAAATGGGGGAAGAGGGCCAGGAATATGTTATAACTATGATGAGAAAGGTCATATGGCTAGAGACTATCCTCATCCAAGGAGGCTATGGTGCTCTCACTGCAAAACCAATGGGCACGCAACTGAAGACTACCCAAAATTATTTTCAAAATGGGAAGATAGGGTATGACAATGAGGAACTAACCTCATCAGTTAAAAAATCAAGAGAGTTATCAAGGGAAAATTTCCCAACCTCAATATCATTACTTGAGGAGGAGAAAAGATAGGAGTTGAGGCCGATACTCTACCCCAGATCTAGAAAAAAACACCTAAAGAAGACAGGTATGATCCTCTATGTTATCACTGAAATTTCGTCCGCACAGGGCGACAAGAACTCCGCATTGTCAAAACAGGACTGGAGTCATTCATGGCACAAGATTAATTCCACAGCATTGCAAAAGGGTCAAAAACTATACAAAATGACCAAAAATTTGAAGGGCGCTTTACAAAACCTGGGTGCACGTGCATATGCGTGTAATAGGAATGTACAATGCGCGCTTTAGTGCATGATGCGCGGTTGTTGGGCGAAAAACCCGTGCGCCTACTAAACGACGCATTTATTAAATTGGTCGGCCTCCCAGCCACTAATGGATCGGCTCCCAAGTCGATTTGACACCAAATCCGAGCTCAATCCGCGTGGGGGGGCTGGTCAAAGACCTAATTGTGCCCTAAAGAGCCCCTCTTCACATTCAAAAGAGGTTGCATAATAACCCAATGCTTGGCTATAAAAAGCCATGAATGACCACCATTTCTTCAAGGAATTCTTTGTATTGTTATGCTGTTGAGATTGCTAGAGACTCATTCTTTGGCAATAGACATAATCAACACCATTTCATAGGGCTTTCCATCTCTCACTAGAGTGGACAAGCTTGGAGTTCTTTCAACCACATTCTTCATCTTTCATTGTAAGGAGAGAAATCAGTTGAGGGCCTCAAGAGCCTTCCATTGTAGAGGGAAGGGACCCAATTCCTCTTTCTCCATTGTGTGTCTTTGGATTTCATCAATAAGATCAACTTATGCATTGGTGATATTGGTCCATTTATATTTGTTTTTCATTTCTTTATATGCTCATAGTTTCATTTGGTTTTTATTTTTTTCTTGTTTCTAACTTTGTAGTTTGTTTTTTCTAACCTTTACCTTACAACTGTCATGCCTAGCAGAACCCAACTGGGCATGTAAGTACTCTCAATTTTCTCATCAAGTGACAAATAGAGTGCAAACAGATTGGCGACCATACTGGGGAGTTGGCAACAATTCCTCTCTCATTTGGGCTTTATTTGCTTTCCTTTTGATTTCATTAACTTGTAGGTTCACAAACCGGCCTCTGCCAACCTGCTTACCAGTCAATTCATTAGAAATTGGAGAGAAATCCATACGTATTTTTCTTCTCGGACATTTGACACAGGCGCGTGGGTATTCCACCCCACAGGCGCGCGTCGGGCACGTATGTGCTTTTCTTTTCCATTCTGTCTACGCGCAAGCGCCATATGTGCATCTGTCCACACAGGAGGCCATGCATTTGAACTAAAATTTGCATTGTAAGCTCTTGGATGTGGGGAAAGTCGTTTTGCCTGCTTAAGAATGATGATATGCATGCTCTAAACACTGCAACACTTAGACCCCTCAACTTATAAAGGGGATAATCAAGCAAACATAGGCACTTAGGTGGATAAAATTGATTTTCCCTTATTTTGCTTTTTGCCACATGGATGGATTGCTTTGGTTTATAAATCTAAGTTGAACATCAATTCTAATCACATCTAAACTCACATTTTGGTA
>JASDQU010191031.1:4919-18694 GCA_032191745.1 Picea mariana
CCATATTTTGAATGAAACCTTCCTTGTGGTTTTCCACAAGCACCAAAATTCATACCATTTTTCCTACAATGCTTCTTCTTGCATACAACCAACAAATTGTCAATGTTGGCCCTTGACCAAGTTTTGAGGAACACTTGGTCATATTTGACCATTTTTGGGACTTTGAAATCCTATCAAAGATGGAGCACAAGGCGAAGCGAAGATCGTGGAAGCTATACCCCCTTTTTGGGTCCTTTTTGGGTTTTGGGGGATAATGTAACAGGACTAGGATGTCAGCCCATGGGTTTACCCATGTTTAGGCCCCTTTTTGCAATGTATAAGTAGAAGTCTAAGCTATGTAAGAAGGGTACCTTTTTGGGGACACTTGAGAAGTGGCTTAGTGCTAAGAGTTGATCTGTGTGATATACTTGCAGAGCTGAGTGAAAGTATTGTAAGTGCTAAGTGCACGGATTGTAAGAAGGCTTTATGCTTAGAGCTACTTGGGGAAGGAGGATCTAGCGAGCTGCGCAGCTCTCCTGTCATGCGCAGAGTAGGTTTTGAGGCTCTGTGCTTGTAACCTATTGGCCAACAATAATAGAGAAGAAGAGTTGGTGGACGTAGCCCTAGGGTGGGGGTGAACCACTTAAATCTGTGTGTCATGCTTTGTGTTGTTATTTATATGTGTTTTCCTTCTCTTGCTAAGTGTTATGACATGTTTATATATATTTACTTATACTTTGTGCTTATTAGATGTGTATAGATGGTAGATTCAATGTGTATGAAGTTGCTAAGTGCTTGGTCTACCAGATCCAGCATGTTGTATGCCTTTAAGTGTTGAATCATCTTAGATCTAAGTATATACTGCAATGCTCTGTGTTATCTGCGGAGTGAGATAAGGGTTAATTTGAGGTGAACTATTGATGCTAAGTGCTTTGTTAAGTGTGTAATCACAGATCTGGATCCCAGCTAAGGTTTCATACACCTGAGTCTTGCAACCACCCCTGCCTCTACCTCGAGTGAGAATTCATCTGCTTCGTAGGTGTTGTCGAAAGGGCCAGTAGTTAGGGTTTTGTTGGTGCGTTGTTGTAGCGTTGAACCTTGTATCTACCCCTGTGCCAACAGTTAGTATTTCCTATACATCATAATTCAATTGCAATATGTACAAAACCTTATGCAGTGATATTAGAATTGCTTGCACCTAGAAATTCAATCACAATTACCAAACAATTTAATAAAATAGAATGATTCATCATTCTATGCATATGCATGTTCATAATTAATATCTGTAATTTCTTTACCTTTTTTTTCTTTTTTTTGAACAAGAAATTTCTCTGTAGTCAATGCTTACATGACTACTTGAATTGAACTTCTCTGTTGCAATTTCTATCAAATCCTGAAATGTCCTCAACTTCATGGGTTAGCAACATTTCAGTTGTTAGTAACAATTATTCCCATGACATAATATATATGCATGTACTTACAAAACACATTCCACAAATGCATTTAAGTATACAATTATATCACTTACCATGCATGAGTGCAATTCTCAATGCATATTTATTCAATGCACCTTGCATTGAATTAAAGAATGCTCTTTATCTCAATCATGTATCTCACCATCCATAAGTTGGAATTATGGCCAATGTATTGACACATTCCCCACACACTTCCTATTGTCTTCCCAATTAATTGGATGCCTTCCTTTTCGACTTGAACACTACACCAAGAATATAATTCCGTGGTGTTCTTTAGTGTTAGCAAAAAGGTTGCAGTCCAAATTTTATTTAGGGGTAGGAATATTTTGGTACCTATGTGGTTCATAACCTTTCCATATCCATACTTTTCCATATCCAACCATGTTTTGGTCTCATACATGACTAGCTTTGTTGGCATTCATTCCTATAACAAGTTCTTATCTTTTATGTTTTTTGGTTATTACCCCATAACCAAATTAGCATGACATTCTGCTATGTCAGTGTGTGCATTCAAAAGCTAAAAAGCTTTGAATTAATACAGGCCTCCAGCCTTTACCACATCTAGTGGTATGCATTCAAATAATGTAATCATGTGATTTTATAAAATAACTCTAGCTAAGGAATTTCTTACCTAAATTCCCTTCAGCAATTATGCAAAAAGAATAATAAAAACTCATACCTGCATGACTTCCATTAATAAATTTGATGTTACCTGTATGGTTGATGGAAGTAGAATATGTCATGCTTCTTTTATCAAACCTAACCAACCTTCAAGTTTTTGTCTCTTCCTTCCATATGTAACAACATCACCAACAACACTTGCAAACATTCAAGCATTATTTCCTCTGGCTGACCCAACAAGCCATAACATACTTGCTGCCATAGAAATTGCAGCAACTTCTTTCTCCTTGTAAAACTTTTCCTTGCCGATACCATAAGTCTACAATTCTTCCCAGATTCTTGTATCTTCTTGTGCTCCCACTGTAATCATTGTACATGATTATTTCTGACCTAAGAACTTTCTAGCCAAATCACTCTTGGCTGCTTTTTCATTTATAGTCCCAAACTAAGTTGATATTAACCTTCTGCTTTCATTAATTTCTTGGATCCAACTATCCCAACTTGTACTTGGATGAATTAAATTCCAAACAAAGTTGTTTTGTAGACTCTGGATTMTTCAACATCCAATTACTCTTCAGGACTGAACTTCTTCAGACCATTCCCGACGGAATACTTTAGTACTTGAGGTTTTCTTGTACTCTTCACTTCCCTTTTCCAACTAGCCTCAAACCTGACTTTCCTAGGCAATCTCTAGCATATTGTAAGGATGCACACATGCCTCCTTTTCTAGCTGCATATAATTAACTAAAAGTACTTCTTTCACCTTAGCATCATAGCTTCAAGTGATACCTTCAACCTTTTGGGTTGTTACTCATGGCTCTATGTTACCTAAGATGGATTCTTTTCAGGCACCATATTCTCTTCATTCAAAACCATGCATAGAACCATTTCTTCTTCCTGGTTCCTTATTGATTTCTCTTTAGAAGTCACTTCACTTTTAAATTATTATTGACTTGATATCTTCATGCTCTTATGGAAATACCTTCACACCTTTGGAGTGCCTCAACAATTTTCTACTATTATAGATTTCCTTCCTGGAGTGTTGACATGCATTCCTATTAGTTGGATATCTATCTCATGATTTCTTCTTCCATTATATTAGGATGTTCTTGGACTTGACTCCATCCATGAGTTTTTTCCTTGTCTACTTTGCATACTTGCCCTCACATATAATGCTGATATTAATTTTCAGCATTCCATTATTATTTGGATTCCTCTGATTCAGCTCCTGCAAGAACGAATTATAATTTCAGTCATGTTCTATGAGTAACCTTGGTCAGTTAACACTAAATTATTTCTTGAATCAATTTGATTTAGCCTTTTGACATGCATATTCAACTTTTGTCATGCCGCATTTGATGGCCTTCATGCCATGCTTCCACTGTGCATTTTGGTAGTAATAATGGAGGTGCTATCTCCAATCTGTAGGGTTGATCCTTGGAGATGTCACATATTATCTCCAAACTCTTTCATATTTCATAAATCCTTCCTTCCTTATTCCCATTCTTTGCATCTCCATATGAACTTATGGTTCATGAATTATCATGTATCGCAGATGGCTTTCTCCACCTAGCTTTCACATTGGATGTGCAAATATTGTCACCTGGACTGTCTTCCCAAAACAAGAATTCCAATTGGGGTTTCCATGCTTCTAATCGAACCCAACATCTGATCCAATGAATTATGAAAAATCTTAGATGTAGAATAAATAATTTTTCTCTATCCTTCTTCCTTATTTCTTCTATTTGAAGACATCTCTAGCACTTTTTTTGTTTTAATGCAACCATTACATCTAGAATCCTATTTCCGAGACCTTTCCAATCACGAATTCCTTTCTCAATTCTAAGCCTTGAGAAGAACGCTATGATCCTTTAAAACTTGTGCTTCTTCTCTAATGCACTTATTTTGCAACGATCTCTTTTCTCTAAGTTAATGGCTATTAGATATTTGTTAGACCCTATCATAAAGTTACCAGGTCTTCAGTATTCTTTTGATGTAGGTTCGAACCAGACAAAACCCACGGGCTTCCTTCCTAACCCCTTTTCCCTTATTTAACATGAATTTTGGGCACTAGAACTTTTTATTCATCCCTCAATTGCATGTGACCATGTGTTGTGACCCAGTGCTATCAGATATGTGTTTATCTGGAGCCTTGAGAGCTTTGGGGCTCCGTAACTTTGGCTTTGGAAGCTCTTGCTACTTCGTGCCTTATTCCTCCCGAACACAGAATTGGAAAACTTCACGAAGTGGGGTGGATGAATGGTCCACATCTTCCTCAACAACCGACGATTGGGATTTATTACGAAACTCCGGGCTTCAGAAGTTCTGGGCTATCCATACTCTCCAACCTTTCGAAGTGCCCAGTCTCCAAACTATGGTATCGGTTGCCACGTACCTTCTCCTGATCAATGATAAAGATTAACTCCAACCTTCGGGAGTTATCGAATAAACTCAAATGAAACACAATTCCTCCAGAGTACCAAGTCTCTAGACCTTGGGATCAAGTGCCATGCGTCCACTGGGGCCCACAATTTCTGTGCTTGAACTAATAAATTTCAAAAATGTCACATCAACTTTAGTACTTTTCAAATTGCAGGGACAAGGCTTGGTGGTTTTGGAGTAAGCCATCAATCGTTCTGCAATTTTCCTCACGCTGACATGTACCCCTTCTGGGAAACCGTTGTTTGGATTGCGGGATCACCTTGTAGAATTATCTACCACGTAACTTCTATCTTTGCAATGCCTCTTGGCCATCGATCTTGATAGATCGTGATCAAAGTTAATGCGATTCCAATCCAGCTAACTTCTTCGCCAAGTTTAACTACCTTGTGCCACCACCAGGAGCACCATGTGGCAGGACACATGAATTCGACACGTGGTCCAATAAGGCGGGTGACATATGTCACATTCTAACTGTATTTATATTGTACAAAGGTTATTAAATTGTTGGCATGTGGCACACATACCATGTGTCTGCATCATCCTTGGTGACGTCAACATGGCCACGTCACTTCGGAACTTCGGGACTTCAGGATATTTACCTTAGCATTCCTCAAATCTCCTGAATGATGAATTCTGAATGACTGTGAGATCCTCTACTCACAACCACTTATGCGTAGATCTGACGGATGAGATCCACTTTTTAACACGTGCCTTACCTTCTGCTCTTGGCTTGATCTAAGGCTATGAAGGGTTTGCCTTCTCCTGAACAGATCCTACGACCCAATTTCAACCTCGCGACTCCACACAACGATTGTTGCAGCTCATTTCTTTGTTTCCATTCGATAAACCGTTATACCTCCTGAGCTTCAAACACAACCAAGGTGTTCTATTGGCACTCTGGAATGCTCTAAAATTCAAATTTTGTCCTTTTCAACAACAATTTGTGTTGATCTTTTGATTCCATAACCACTTATACGACCTAATTCAGGCTCATTGTCGAAAACTAGGCTTTGAACTTCAATTTTGTCCATTTTGAAAACAATTTACTTTTGAAACCTTCTCTTCAACTTCCACTTTTCTGGCCCATCCAGACTCAGTGTTGAAACCATGGCTCTGATACCATTTTGTAATGTCCTTGACCACCAACTCTTGTTGGGTAGCGCTACCTAACGACTGAATCATTTCTTTTCTCTGCTCTGATACCATTTTGTAACACCCCCAACCACCCTAGTCGAGCCATGCTACTCATAGAAAAAAAATTATAATATGCATATAAATATAAACATAAAAAGACAGCATATTCTGTTCATACATAGATTAATGCAGAAATAACAATAAGCCTACACATACAACATATATAGGCATTACTAATGAATTATAACACATGTACATATACACAGCATGTAAGTGAACATAAAAGTGGTACTTATCTTTTAATAGAAGACCATCAACTGCGTGCAAACCTTCCACGAACCTCCCAACCATCGACCACACTACTCATCACTCTCAGCAGTGGGTCACCCCCGAGTTGGGACTAAACTCTACCCAGGTAAAGGGGATTCCTAGGCTAGGTTGAGGCTACGGGAACTGCATAATACAATAGGAAGGATTTCCTCCAAGGAGTCACTTACGCCCATAGCTCACAAACTCTCATTCCCCACATTTCTGTCCCGCCCCAGGAGTGTACACCTTCACTGTCCAACATTCCATTGGTTGCTACACCTCCCTTTCCTTAGGCTTCAACAACAAGATGGATCAAGAATTCTCATAGCTCTGTAGCTGCTATTGGACTCCCTCTAGGAGAACTCACTTCCCCAACAAACTCTCTCTCACTTGGAGAGATTTGCTCACATGCCTAACAACCTACTTCTTCAATCACAACAAACTCTCTCTCACCTGGAGAGAGTAGCGCATAGGCCTGACAACCTACTTCTTCAAACCAACTCTTAAGAAAATAGAACAACAACATTTGGCTAACGCACAGGTGATGGTAACAATCAAAAATAGGTAAGGACATATAATATGGAAGAAAGCCATGTTCAACCAAGGCACTGGGTTGGCAGCAACATCCAACCGCTAAGACACAGTACAGGCTCAAGAAAATACAGGTGCGCTCAGCTTCACAAGAAATACACAGGATAAATCAAGTCTAACTACAGGTTTCATAGGTTCACAATGGAGAAGGTCACCAATGGATTTACTGGTTCCCTCTGTGCCTTTGTGGGTGCCTGGGGATAATGGTCAGTTGCTCCCAAATAGTAAGAATTTCCACTTATAATTGCATGTGTCTGAGCTGACACATGGTGCTCCTGAAGCACGTTCCTCTCCCCAAAGGAACTTAGGGTAATTGAGTTTATTTTCCAAACCTTAGTATTTTAAGGAATTAATAATATAATATTATTTCCTTAGAGGTAATCCCTCTAGATTAGCCCCTTTTCCTAGCCTCTTAGCCCCTTCCCTTTCCCTACCTAGTGGATCTTAGTCCCCCATTCTCTTTTATCATGGTCGTTCTACATGCAATGATATATTTATATTAAATATATGATTATTTACACATATACAATAATAGGCTCACTGGCCATTGCATATAATCTCTCTGGCCTAATCATCACATAAGCCTTCTGGCTTATTATAACTTGGCTCACCAGCCTATCAAACATGTTTACAATTCATATTTACAACTAGGGCTCTGTTGGGGGATATTACATCGAGTATTCTATCACACAAGTAGAATGGCATCGTTGATAGTTGGAGGGTCATCTGTACTAGTGAAGAAACAAGTGAAATGACCAGTAGTATCACTAGAGGTCGAGGAAGTAGTTGTAGTTTCGGCTTTGGCACCACCGATAATTTTTTATAGAGACTACTTACCACCAAGGAAGGATGACGCACCATCAATAAATGCACCATACAATGCAAATTACCCATTGTTGATAGAACCAATTCCGACTGGTGTAAGTAGTGATGAAGATATGCTTGGGAAGATTGTCGGGCTTAAGTTTATGGACCATGATATCATTGATACACATAAATTCTCTAAGTTGGCTAGGGATCAGTATGTATGCACTAGGAGAATCCCAGGCACAGGAACAATCCTGGTAGAGCCACAAGAAAGGGCGTCAAGATTGGATAAAGAAGGAATAATGAACTTGTTATAAATTGTGCATTTCAGACAGAGTATGGAAATTAATACCTTTGTAAAGGTGTTACTTAGTTGTGTTCATGGGGGGATACTCTGGCTTGATTCCCTAATATCTATTGATATTTCACTGATTACATGTATTATAAGATTGTCCAAAGAAGGAGAAGACTTGGAACTGTTGTTTAGCAAGATGGGAGATTGATCCCTCTACGAGTCAATGAAAGAAAAAATTGACACATTTAGAGGAAAGAGGGGTCTGAATGTTAAGAGAATCAATGAAATGAATGCGAGGTTTGCGATGCAAATATTTTCCTACAAAATGTTGTGCAAATGTCGCAAATATGAAGTACCAACTGTAGTTATTTCAGCAGCAGAGAAATGTATGGAAGGAGTTCAGATCAACTGGGTTACCTTTTTAGTCAAAAAAAATTTACAAGATTGCATGGAGGCCCAGGAGAACGGCACTGAATTTTGTTGTGCATGGTTTCGCATCCTCATTGCACTCATCGGGTGGAAAGAAATCGAGTATTACCAATGCATGCACACTTTAGGAAGCAACTCATTGGCTATGAGGTATGCTAATTTATGGCACACAACAATCAAGAGAAGGAAAAACAATAGTAACGCCACATTGTATACCTATTTGGAGTTTGTTACCTTTGTGGTTGTTCACACACTGCACATATCAGAAGAAACAATAACAACATAGGATATCACATGATTTTAGATCTGGCATGCACCATATGTATGTGCAAGCCAAGAAGGATCCTGTGTGAAAATGGTTTCCAACCAGTTACAGGTTGACAACATAATACATGAACTTTATAATCAATCATTGGGAGGAATATTGGAAGAGACCAATAGAAAAGACAGGTCCATCAGAAGAGGAAGAATACCAATACAAAAGTGATGAGGACCAGGGTGACGATAAAGGTGAGGATCAGACAAATGGCACAGTTGATTTTCTTGGCACATTGACAGTACCCAAAGAAGGACTAAAAAGGAAGGATAAGTGGAAAGAACAAGAAGGAGGGGCACGCAAGAAATCTAAGGTGCAGAGGAAGAACCCATTTTATATATTTCATACTGATGATATGGATAGAATTGGTTACCAGATACGGGATACCATAGAAGAAATATGGGAGGAAGCAACAAAGAAGAAAGAATAATAACATAATAAAGTTTAGAATCAATCGGGAGTACTTCAGCAAATGATGGAAACAACAATCATTAAGAAAGAGAACATGTACGAGGAAGGACCTTCCACAGGGCCAAGGACAAAAGGAAAAAGTGTGCAACCAACCCTGACATAGCTAACAATATAACATAAAACCTTATATATTGAGGCAGATGCGTTAGAGTTTCTTGTGGATGAATTGCATGAGAAAATAAAAGCATTGGGTTGTCTTAACATATTCATATCAAATATGCCCATACAAATATTACAAGACTTGCGAGCAGGAGTGGTGCAAGAAATGAGGAACATGGGAGAGGAAGCGCATAGAGAATTGGAAATAATAAGGGACGAAAGAGCCCAAGTGTAGGAATAGTATGACATGACACTTCAAAAAAAGAGGGAAGTTCAAGTCCGAGTAGAACAAGTTATGAAGAATAAATATGAGGTTGAGGAGAAGGCCAAGAAAGCATTACACAATAAGGAAGAAGTTGAAGCCATGGTGCAAAAGACACAAGCAGTCACCCAGAAATTGTACAAGGAAGTACCAGAAGTTCCCCTAGTAGTAGAATCTACTATGGAGGATCAATTGTTGAAGATTGGCAAAGTCATTAAGGGATTCAAAGAGAATATCTAGGACTTGTAGCTGAGGAGTGCGCCAGGAACGCCACCAGAGGTGAGAAAAGGTAGGTTGAGGATGGAAATGACAACAGTTGCCAACATTAAGAAAGTAGAAGGAGAATGTGAAAAACTCTATGAGGAGAGTGAGCAGGTGTGGACATAATTGATAGGAGACCTAGAGATGAAGGTCGTAGAGGCCAAGCTAGGAGAATCCCAAGAACAGGCACAACAAGCAATAGAAAAGGTGGCTACACTGCCACCAATGGAGCGTATGTCAGCCATTTTGGCTCAACGACAGGCATCTGTAGAAGTGGAGAGATTGAGGGATCAACAAAAGATCCTTCAACAGAGACTAGGACCACTGCAGGAAGAAGCACTAAGGGTAATTGGAGAATTGGCCACTGTGCAAGGTAAGGTCAAGTAAGCAATGATTGAGGCAAAGGAAAAACTTATAGACTTCATTGTGCAAGGGGCACAAGAGATAGCAACAACAAAGGCCAAAATTGTCAAAGAGGTAGAGGTAGCAAAGGCTCCCTCTCAAAACTTCATTTTAGCATGGAAGAACATGTAACAGGCCTAAGTGGCTCACGAGGATCCACGGGTGAGTGTTGGGGACCTATTGGACAAGAAGTTTGGATACATTTTTGGGAGAAAATCCAAAGTATAGGGAAAGTGTGTAGAAGGAGGAAAGTGTGCGCACAACTAAGACACATCCAGGAGGACAGTGTGAAAATGGAAGAAAGTGCGTAGGAGGAAGACAACTCACAAACAGAAGAATAAATTCATTAGAGAATCAAGAAATAGAGTGGGAGAATAAATCATAATAGGAGGATGAGAACCTGACTTTCCAGAAATAGAAGAACAACAGAAAAGTGACATGAAGGTTGAAAAGAAAAAGAAAGTCATTAAACAACCAGTTAACTGAGTTGGTCATCCATTGTAATGGGGTATTTTTGGGATGTACAAACTAGGGTTTTTAGCCCTATATTTCTGTATAAATATGTAACGGTATGGGAGATTATGGGTTCTCTCTCTACTATGGTTGGGTTTCGGTTCCATGAAAGTTATGTGATGTTATGTTCTGTTAGATGTTGAATTCCAAAGTTGGGAATGTAACAATATATTGGTAAGAAGAATGAATAAAGGGAGGTTTCAGAGATGAAATTGAATAATGTGTTGTCTCATTTTCTATGTGTTCTTATGAATTATGTTCGTATGCCTCGTAGAATAGACTTGTCTTATGGATTAATTATGGTGACATGTTCATGACTGTAACTGTAGCGAATCTATGTAATAATCAGAATTATGTTGAGCATAGGAATCTGAATCCTAAGTAAGTAATACTGAATAGAATCGGACCATGCACATAGATATAATAAGGAATAATTAACTGAATGATTTCCTCCCATTCCCTTACTACTGCAGAAGCTTGGTTCTCGTGGTCCTAATAGATACCTCAGGTGAGCATTCATCTGCACAAGAAGGTGATGTTGAAGTCTGGCGGGTTTGTTGTTCATAGATAAACTGAAACTTGGGTCTTACAACTCGTGAAAAATAAAATACCAACACACTCCTAATTTATATACTCAACTATGGAACAAATACAATTCTAAAGAATGAAACCCCTTCTGCTCCTAGAAGTCTAGCATTTAACATCGCTCGATAGCCATCTAGGGGTAGGGTTTTGACTTCCTCAACCGTCAATTGTGATAAGGTTTTTGACCTCCTATAATCTTCTTGAAATTACATACATGGATAGCCCCATATGTGTGATTAATGGGGTTTGATGTACCATCCACTCATACCATGCTGGTTAACATGATAGGTCAACTTGCAAGAGACATAGCTTTTTTCATATGAGCTCTGATTGGTGTGATTTTTGCACCATTAGAAATGTATTAATGTGTAGAAAAACATCAAGGGGTATGATCTAAATGTAGGAAAATTTGGACCCCCAAAAAATGTTTTTTGATTCCTTAAAAAGGCTCTAGAAGGTTTCAAACCCCAAATTTCGAAACTGAGACTTTCCATTAAAATGACCGTGAAAGTTGGTTCCTCCAATTTTTTTTCCACTATGAAAGCATAAGAATAGATAAAAAATAATACAATGATCCAATCCAGATCACTTAATGACACCCATATCCGACTATAAGACAAAATAACCCCTAGCGAGAGCTCATATCACCATGTGTAGGTTTTATTCCTAGAGCTTAAGGCCCTTGTTTACCCCCTTGACCATGCTTACGATTCTAGATCTATTTCCAATGCAAAAACCCTAGTCACCACACTCATATCCCACTTGAAGGCCTACAATAAAACCCTACAAAGGACTCATGTGTTGGTTTAAGGACACATTCAAGAATATTTAGCCTAAGAAGATTTRACAATATCCTAAGGTTATTTTTTTCCTACCTTAACCATGTTCAAAACCCTATGACCCATCCTTGGTGAAAAAAAGATGCTAATGGCATCCTTATCCAACTTTGATACTAAATTCCCACTAGAGAAGGTTTGTGTTGTGGTTGTATGCATGTTCATGGAAATTGAGTTCAAGAAGTAGTGTTAGGGATTAATACTAAGTGTTTTCCTCCCCTAACCATAGTTCTTAAGCTCTATAAGGTTCATTTAGTTCTTAAGCCACTTGTTTCCCCTCTTACCATGTTTATACCTTGAATCCCATTTCCAATACACAAAACCTACTCATGGCACGTGTATCCCACTCAGATGCTAAAGAACACTAATCATGGCTCCAAGAGTGATTTGTGGTATGGGCTCAAGACACATTCTCATTCAAAAATGTTTTGTGTTTCATCATGGCACATGTATCCCTCTAGTAGGTTAAAGATACCATACAAGGTTCTTGCGTGATCGTTTGAGGACTTGTTCAACACTGTAGTTGTAGAATCTTTGTGGGTATAGGTGTTGTTCATTGTTTTTTATCCCTACAATCATCATTTAGGGCACAAGGTCCATTATTCTCCTCATGTGACCTTATTACACCTCTAGACATATTTCTTTTGCACAACTAATCTTAGTCACAATAGTGTGTGCTCATTATTTTCATTCAATTTTCTTTAGATAGGATTGACAACTTTAACATACACGTCTATTGACTTGGTTGCTTCGGATTTAGGTTCAGAATGAAAAATTTGGTGGTTTGGAATGAAAATACATCAAACCCTCCATTTTTTGAATGACTCTCAATATATCTTTTTTTCACAGTTTTTTTGTATAAGCTATATAAATCCATCATTGATGAAACTACACACACATATAGAGTGGACTATCTCAAATCCAAATATATAATTAAAAAAATTTAGTATTTTTTACTATTTTAATATATTTTTGTCTTGACATATATCATAACCTTAAAATACATACATATTTTATTTACGTTGTAACTTTTTATCGTCTTAACCATTTTTGCACTAGTACATACCAAGATCTACAATCTAAAAAAAAAAAATTTGATTATGTTAAGACCACCATACCCTACAATATGGCCTTGTAATTTCAAGGATATAATGACCAACACCTGTACTAATGGGAAAATATGCATTATATTTTTCATTAAAAATAACATACCATTATTAGAAAAACTCAAATTTTCACACTCATACACAAATCATATAAATAAAATTATATATTCTAATTCAATTTCCTACATTTCATCTTTTACAACATATTCAAATTCATTGTGAAAGTACCTCAAATCATCCCTCCAAGTTAACATATTGTTTTATTTCCATGTTTGCATTTCCATAGGTCTTTTATGCATCATTAGAGACCCTCATTAGCTTGCACCCACCTATAGGTATTTTATTTCTAGCATAACTTTTGATTACCTCGTCCATTTTGAAAACAAATTGAATGGTGCAAACATTCAAAAAATACTTGCACACTAAAAAAGAAAAAAATATTAATTATGTTAAAACCCTTAAAATTAACATTAAAAATATGGAAAAAATATTGGTGAGATTGTTATTTACAAATATAAAAATGTGTTTCAAGAAATTATGTCATTTAGATACTAAATTAACATCTTAACATATGCATTAAAATATATATTTTAGAGAAAAAAGTAACATATTAATGTTAAAAGAACATGATTTTTTTGAGTTATATCAATTTTCCATAAATAAAATCTATATATTCCATAAGCTAATTCTTATGTTTAACTTTTTCACCATATTTTATTAAGTTGTACATGCACCTCTAATAATAATAATTTACACCAAATTGGTGTATGAGACCTCCCTTTGTTTGTGGAACAAGGAACCTCCTATGGATTTGAACCTGTGACCTCCAATGAGGAAAACAC
>JASDQU010191032.1:8480-20225 GCA_032191745.1 Picea mariana
ATGGTTAACATGAGGAATGGTCCGTTTTGGAGGTTGATACATGACAGTCTTTTCCTCTTGTGGTTAATAGAGGAAATGGTCTGGACAGTCATTCCTTAGGGTTTATACATTCTCTCTAGGGTGCACTTTGATTAGTGTAGGAGGAATGGCCTAGGGTGGAGAATGGTCTAGGATCAGCAATCAGGGATAGGCATTCCTTAGGGTTTATGCATTCTCTCCAGGGTGCACTTTGATTAGTGTAGGAGGAATGGCCCGGGGTGAGGAATGGTCTAGGCTCGGAAATCAGAATTAATCATTCTTCCTTGTTTGAGAAGAATAGTGTAGATAGCCCATTGTTGATGTTCTACACTGAGGGCAGATATTCTTTCAGATCTCACAGATGTGAGTGAAAGATTGGACCAGATAATTCAGTTTATATCATAACATTGTTTATGTGCAGGTTTCTATCAAATGTTTGTTACGAATACTGTATGAAAGTAGATGTATACTACTGTGGTGGATATGTTCCACTGTTCGTGACTATACGTTGTTGATCAAGTACTTGTGTGTTACTTTGTGTGGTAGTGTACCACTGTATTGTAGTTATGTACTACTATGGATAGACACAGTTGTGTTCTATTTTTGTTCTGATTATCTTGAAGACTATCAACAGTTTATTGGAGATAATCATCAGCTAGATGAATGATGAACAAAGATTTTCCAGATGGAAAATGGTTCAAAGTAGTTACTCTTCTAGATTAGAAGAATGACTCTTGCATCACTCTATGGATTGAGCATCATGTCTGATTACTCAGATAGAGTATGGTTTTGAGAGATGATGCAGCTGATGATGATGATGGTGCTCATGATCTAGTCATGATCTATTCCATATAACTATGTTGATGCTACCGGGTGAATGGTATGTTTTGTGCTCAAGACCATTACCTGTAATACCTCCCTAGCTAGGAGGGAGTGTTGATATTATGGTAGCTACGGGAGGTATTTACCTCCACTTGTAAACATGAAAAGAATAGAAGACTCCGAGAAGCAAGAGAAACCCTAATGAGTTGGCTAATAACCCTAGAAGACTTGCCGGCTTAAGAAGGTAATATGTATTAGGTTATTAGCCTTCAAGAGAAGAAGTCAGCCAGAAGAATTAATATATACTGAACAGACAGGTGCCCATAAGGAGAAATCGGCCTGAGTAAGTCTTACAGAACCACTATAAATACAGGGTGCCAGTCTCTCATTTGACACAACTCAACAGTTGCAGAGAGCCAGTTTTGCGCAATGCAGTTGTAGTCTTGTGCGAAGGTTTGGAGGAGAGATGTTGGTGCAGCTGCTATAGCTAGCAGTTACATTTTGGCTTGGAATATCTCTTAGCTAGGGTTTGGACTATCTGATCATCTCTTGTTGGTGCAATGTCCTTGGGAAAAGGTGCGCTACCCTTTGTTTGGATATCTAGCCTAGGGTTTTCTTCCGGAATGATTCTCTGTCAAGGTTAAGGTGCTCAGAGGGTTTCTTTGGCCTATGGTTGGGTGACAAGGGTATTGTCAATGGTAAAAAGAGCACACAATCTTTCATATTCTAACAATGACCATATCAAAAAAGGAAACACTTGGGAAATACTGGCAAAAGCAGGCTGACAGGACAACAAAAAGTAGAGTTAAATCAAGGGAAGGATAGAGGGGATGCCACATTAAACGTGACAACTGGAGATGACAGAGCAGGCATAATGACAAGTACAAAACCACCGAAAATGCATTCAACCTACCATTATGGTGCATTAATCACACGAGGGAGGAAAATTTCCTTGAAAAGATTCATGGCAAGCCCATACAACACATGAGCACAACAATAGTTAGTCTATTCGTGGAGGGAGAACAGGAAAAGAGCAATAGCACCAAGAACGAACAGAGTGAAACCACGAAGATTACCAAAGCCATTCAAACCCACAAACATTCGATAGACACCATTATGGCACCATCGAAGCTTGCAGAACTAGGCCATGCAGCCAGATCAACTAGGGCTCAGACAAGGTCGCAAGGACCACCAAAAGAAAGTGAACAAAAGCCCCCAGAAATCATCGATATTGATGAAATCCCGTCACCAAAGGAAATTCTAGTAGAGTCTACACCCATAGTTGAGGAGGCTCTGAAACCATAAACAGAGGCCATGGAATAGGATACACCATCAGCAGCGCATGATCCCCAACACAAGGAAGAAGAAACCCACCAAGAAATACCACAAAAGAATGTCGAAGCAACTGTAGGAGCCACCAGAAGCGCACAGAAACTGGATGCAACAGTGCAACCAGACACCCCACGAGGACCCATCCCAGACTCTTTTTCGGTCGAGCCGATAGGGAAAATCACCGCGGCTTGGGAAGAATGGATGGCGAAGGAGAAACCGAAAGTTGTTGGAACCTCGAACTAACCACGACGATAAGAGGACCGAATTCAGATACCAAGATCACCTTGAAAGAAACTAGCCACAGAGATTGTGCTATGTTGCATACCAGGGGGAGTACAGGTGGATCCACAGCTATTAGGTCATGTCGAGAACTCAAGTTTTCTGACCATGACGTAGCAGATGACACTAAATATCCAGATCTTGCACCGCAAGTTTTTATGCAGAAAATAGTCGTGAACCAACTCAGAGAATCGATCACTCAACCACACCAGTGGGCCACTGGACTTGACAAAACAAGAATTCTAGGGTTGTTGAAGATACCACACTTTCGCAGAAGCCAATATGCGACAGCATGTGTAAAACAACTTTTAGCAATTACACATGGAGGGGATGTATGGCTGGACAAACCCATCCAAATAATGGTCGAACTTATCACGCAAATAACAGGCTTACCCACCGGGGGTATGGATCCCGCACTAATCCTGGATGATAAGTCCAAGGAAAAATCATTGGACGAAGAGATGAAAAATAAATACAACACCGATAGGGGAGCAAGAGGCATTATAATTAAATGGATCAGCAATGCCGTGACACAATTGGGTGCAAATATTTTAGCTTGCAAACTTCTATGAAAATGCCGCAAAGACGAAGTACTAGCTCAGTGTTGTGGCAGCTCAATGCGCAAAAGGCACCTTCATGAGTTGGGCGCCATACCTATCAAATTTGTTCCAAATAGACTGCAAAGACACAGGTATGGAATTTCATTACGCATGGCGGATCACTCTCATAGCTTTCATGGGATGGTGAGAACCAGAATACGCCATCTTTGCTACCACACCATAGCTAGGGGGAGCAAGATATCGCGTCCTGAGAGCTGGGCCACTAGCCAAGCAGAAGAAGGAGAATGAAATTGTATTCGAAGCATACCTATGAGAGATATAGGAATCCATCGGTCGATCATGGAGAATAACACTATAGGTTGTTGCACGATACAGGGACATCGCTAATTTTTGGGCTAGGTGACAAGCCATGTGGATACAACCAAGGCAAGACCCAGATAAACAATGGCTACATATGCACTACTGTGTCACTGAGGGTGATATCGAAATGATCATCAATGAATGGCCTGATGAATGGAGGATCCCAACTATACCCAGATGAGTACTGACACAAATAGTAGAAGGAGGAGCTGTGCAGGCAGAGACATAGCCTCCACAAATCCCAATACCCAAGCGACGAAGAACATGCCAACCCAAGTCAACTCAAGAAGATGATGGCTTGGAGCAGCCAGTGACCCAAAAGGGAGGAACAAAAACCACCCAGTCTACCAATGGACAGAAGAAACCAGCTGAGGGAGCACAGGAAACTATACCGAACCCCATCACATAGGAACCAGGGGGGGCTAAGAGACCAGCGACACAGGACACAGGGTCGCATAATAAAATGAAGGAACAATGACCACCACCAAATTACACAATCACAGAGGATGATGGAGAGATGATTGCCAAGATGGTCCAAGAATGACTTGCAGAAGATTTTGATCATGCCACGCACCACCAGGATGAATTGTAGAAGAAACTGATAGAAATGGGACAACTCCTTAATAAATTCAGGAAGCCCAGATCATGAGTACCAACAGAGGCATAGAGCCATCAACCACACAGGCCAAAGAAAGGGTGGAGGTAGAAGAACACGACCCAGTTCTTTCGATACCACATGCACATTCCATGGTCTACATAAAGCCTAGCATGCTACGAATGGATGAAATTGTGGGACAAACACCACTGAAGGATTAGGATCATATACAATTGGTCTTGACATGGATGCCATCAAAGGCATTAAACAAATTACAGGTGAGCATCTACCACGAGATGCAGGCTCGAGCACATAAAAACTTAGTTGAGCTACAACAATCAACAAAGAAGTGGGAAGCGCTAGAAACAGTTTTCACACAGGCTCAATCGGAAACCAAGGAGGATAAAGAATGCAGAAACAAGATAGAACACAGAGTGGAAGAAGTTTTTGGGAAACTTCCAACTAGTGTGCAAGGAAATGAACTCCCAGTCACAGAGAATATCGACCAGATTGCATAGGCAATTGATCAGTATCAAAAGGATATTGAGACTCTTCACGGACATCTTAGACTGACAAATCCACCACCAGTGAAGGAGAAAAGGAAGTAGGAAGCAACAATGCAGCTGCAGGAGTTGGAAAAACAAGTCAGCATAGCAACCAACTTGCTGGATAAAGCAACGCAAATTTGGAATAGGATGGAAGAGGATCCACAAGTCCAACACTGGGACAAGGAGGAGGATAGGATCAATGCAATGATCCAAGAACTCAAAGAGCGACAGAAGACCATACCAATCCCTGAATGAGTCAAGGGAATGAAAGAGCTAAAGAAGACACAGGTAGAACTTATCACTGCTCAAACATAGAAATAGGAGCATCAGGCTCAAATAGAACCATTGCAGGAATGGGTAGCATAAGTACTTGCACAGATAGAAGAAGCCAGAAACCAGACAACACAGACTTAGATAGAATGCTCAGGACTGATGAGCGAGGAAGTGGCAGCTCAGACAGTTGACACCATCAAGGAGAGAACTGCGCAGGCACTGACAAAAGCAGCAAAGTTGCAGGAACAGTTCCAGATGATCACCAAGGAGATCAAGGAAGCATAAAAAAACTAGGTGATTCAGGATGAGTCACATGTCAGTGTTGGGGGCCTGTTGGCACCAGGCCGAAGAGGAAAGAAGAACGATCATGGAAGTAAAAGAGTGCAGAAAACTGAAGTAACAACTGGCAGAAGAGAAGCACGCGTGCATGCAAGAAAGCATGCACAAAGGAAAGCGACAGATGGAGGAGGAGCAACACGTGTATGGGAGAAAGACCTAACATAAGAAGGGTTAGGGTTTTTGTAATATTTTGAAAGAGGCTGAAGAGCCCAAAATGTATAAATATAGATACGAAAGTATCATATAGGAGAGTTCGTTAGTGGTTGTGAGGGATTTTTCTGTAATGTTATGAAGAGGTATGAACTGAGTTGTAAGCTGTTGAGTAAAGGAGACCCAAGGAGGGGTGGATCTGAGGATTAGACCATAGGTCATGGAGCCTGGTGCAATCTAGTTCGCCTCACATAGATCTTACCCAATTTTGTGGAGAATTGTAAGCACGAGGCATCGAAAATCCATAACTATTATGATACAAGAGCCAAGAGAAATATTTGTGGACATAGCCTAGGAGGGGATGAACCATGGTAAATCTCGTGTAATGTGTTAAATGTATGCATGATTCATCTTTCTTTCAACAATTGATGGTTAAACTTGATTGATGAGTTAATACTTGGTTATGAATCTACTTATAATTAATTGTAATTAGCCTATGGGATATTCGTATGTGAATACAAGGAATAAGTACTCTCCCTTATGGCTCACGGTATCTGACCCTATTCGAGGAACCCCTATCCCATGCTCTATCCTAGGCTGTAAACACCTGAGTCTTACAGCCACCCATTTAAAGCTATCTCGGGTGAGACTGTGCAACGCTTTCTGGTGTTGTTTTTCCTTCTGGTTTACCAGGAGGGCCGATAGTTTTAGAGGCTTTGTTGGAACCCTGAGTGACATGAACCCTGGGTCAATAACTCAGAAAACCCCCAAAGGGAAGAAGTAACCAACATCAACCAAACAAATTGTTAGTTTCCCATGCACATATATTTTATTACACCTTTATAACGTCATCACAAATTTTTTTAGAGTTGTGCATACTAACAATCAAATTCACTTTCTCAACAAAAAAAAAAGAAGGGAAATACCATTTCTTGCAATTTGTCTTAGTAGGAAATCGGTCTCCCTGCAATTCATTCTTTTCGTATCCAAACAAACTGTTAGTCTCTCATGCATCCATGTACATATATATCTATATTCAAAACCATGCATGCTAATAGTTCATCACATCTATATAAATATGAAAAGGGATTCCCATTCCTTTCCTATGCCTCATTTCAACATACCAAACCTTTCAAAACGAATTTCAACATTTCAAAGGATTTAACAAATGTGCCAGTATTCACGACCACATTCATACCCAATGCACTCTTGCATTGATTTCAAGTTTGTCACACTTTATGACAGTTTCTTGGCCATGGTGTGTTGGAAATTAACCAACCTCTTCACCACATGGCTTATTCATTTTCATTCACTCTTACAACAGGACCATTCTTCCTGTTATAGGCTAATCACAATCCCAAATTGGTACACATGAACTCAAAATTTTCACATGAATGCCTTTAAGCATTATTCCTTCATTAATAACCAGGGTGCCAACACTTATGGCCACCCGATTTGTTTTTCTTCAACGCTTACATAATGTAAGTAAAACATTGGAAGGTCCTCCTTCCTTACTGAAAAATCCATGCAATGTGCTAGCTATGAGCACCTTTATTCCCTTAGAACTAGTCCTCGTGACCACATTCTAATGCAAAGTGTTAGAATCTATCTTCCTTGACTGGCCTGAAGGAACTCTGTCTTCTCTCCATGCGATCGAGAGTTGTGACCTTAGCTCTATTATTTTCAGGTGCTAACCTTTCGACTCCCGTGTGTGGGTGCTATGATCCTGGCTAAACCTCTTGTCTGCAATGCAACGGTGAAGATCTATCTTTCTCCATATCCAATAGCTGCAAGGGATTACAGAACCTCAACTATCTCTCTCTTTATCGGAGATTTAAATATCCACAATCCGAAAGGTGTTCACCCAACTCTTTTAATCGTGGTCGTTGATCATCAACCCCAATGAGATCAACAATGTAGGTTGATTGCGAGCCGTGAACTAGCACGCCCATTAATTCCGCTTTTGCACTCAGTAGTGAATACGGTTCATTGATCTTGTCAAACAACTAGCGTCTGAGCTGTTAACTCTAGTGGATATTGAAGTCAATCTGATGAATGCAATCGGTTTCCTTATGATGAACGAATCACATTCATCTCCTCTGTCAGTTTCTTGATTAACCCGATTCGGTGAGAGTTTTCTTTCACAATCCTCACAATCTTGATCTGTAGTTGATCAAGGGGATATCTACGATTTCTTAGTAAAGGTTTTTGACTTTTTGAGTCATCAGAGATCATTTGGTTCAAATGTTACTGCATCATACAATTAGTCTTCTATTCATTACATGATGCTTTCAAAATGTAATCCAGGATTATTATATATATATATATGTTTGTAGCCCACTGTTCAGTTTCTCAACAGTTACTAAGGTTGTGACCTTGTTTCCTAACAGAGTCTTCACACAGTTCCTCCACAGGGAGCTCCTTCAACATGCAACTTCCTTATTGCATATCCATCACTATTATCTGTGATGGCCTCAACCTTGAATTAGCTTCATCTTGTTACTAAGCATTTTCTAAGAAATATAAACAGGCATTTTTTTTTTGTCATGCATCCAGATTATGTATCCACACATATTCTAGTTTTGTTTACTTACATCCATGATGTACTTAAGCACATACATTTCTACTTTAAAATCAGTCAACTCTTGATCGTTCACAATCATTCTCATGTGATTCTCAAAGGCATAATCATTTTCCTCTTATCATAACAATCAGAGCACCTTTTCTCATTTACACTTTCATATATTTATATTAGTATTCCCTGAGGAAAGGGAATACATTCCCCTCAAGCTATTATTTGGAACAAAACCTTCATGATTCTTCAGAATGGAGTCATCCATGAATCCATAGTATTCATTTAATCTGGACAAGAGCAATTCTTGCTTTATATTTCACTCATCAGGGCAACCATATGGTGCCTACAACTATACTCTTTCATCATGAATGCACATCACTTACACGTTTAATATAATTCATACCTAACTGGTATTGATATCAGGCCTCATATTAAGAAGCTTCACAATGCATTAAACCCACACACTCAAGCATAATTAAACACAATGAAGTATTCATCATGCTAGCTTATTGCTTGTGCCTTTTCCATGTCATTCACATATGGATATATCAGGCTTCTATATCCTTTTCCCAAGGATCTTCCAATCATCCTTATGATCATGTATACACATTTGTGTATACGTAGGTGCATCTCTTGCACCTTTTTACCTCATGCATTCACTAGATAGTTTAATTTCATCACTTGTGTCCTTTAGTTTGAGATTTTCAGTCCCTTACATGACTAATCTCACAGTCATATCTCATATTGATGTTTTCATCTCTCATGGAAATATTCAACCAGGGTCACTTTCCTCTTTATGCGACAATGTCTAGCAAGAAAACCTCCTTGCCTCAACGTCCATAAGGTTTTACCCATATCACCTTTCTTTGGTTATGAGGAGTTATATACTCCGAGTTTAATGTAAATAAGTAACTATAACTACCAAGGATCCTTCCTGATCCTATCAGGTTCCTTTAATCCCACAAAGGTATTAACCATTATATAATCAGCCATCATCGGTGCCTGAGGTTCCAACTGGCCATGCTTAGAAACAATGTTATGAACACCAGGTCATCCATCCTTTGGGCTTCAACTACTCTTGACAGAACCCTGCCACCTTCAGCTATCCACATTCAAGTCTTATTATAATTTTTAATTAGCATTTCCCTACTTCGGTAAGAGTATATATCACTTTGACAAAGGGCTAAAGAAATTCTTCTGCTGAAATTCAACAAGAATTCCCAAAATCACAGGTTCAATATGCAATCCTTCTCCTCAAGGAGTAAATGCATATAACGATACCTCCTTATGCGACTCATACATGAGCCCAAGTAGGCCAAGTTTTGTAACCATTCTCTGATACCAATTTGTAACATACCCATGACTGGGAAAAAAAAATAAAAAAAATTATTTCGTTCTCCTTACAGGAATAAATCCTCTCTCTTAAAGGGTTCTAATTTGGATANGCTAGCTCCTTTTTCATTAACCCCCTCCTTCATATGGCCCTGGGATGTGACCTCTTGGAAAGTATGTGATTGCGGGCATGTCCAAGGGTGGTTTTAAACCAGCCCTCTTTTCTCCCTGCAATTCACTACAAAGTGTCATGTATGCCTTTGGCAATACCGTGGTTTCAATTGCGGCCTGCTCAGGGAAAATTAAGACCCGAGCATGTTCTGGCCCCACATTTCTTCTCGACCATCGATCTCTTTATTTTGGCATCAATCCTTGATCAACGATTGCTATATATCCTCCTTTCCTGTATTTCACATGCCCTTCCAAACCTCTCTGATCTGTCGGCATGTGGCTCCCTTCCAAATCAATGGTTACGATTGGTTCCGGCTCTCCGGCCTTCGAGAGTTTCAACTCTCAAACTCTCACTTCCTCCTCAGTATCTATCTTTCGATGTGGAAGATCTGCTGACACATGTCCCTACATATGTGCAGCTATGATTTCCTCTGTGATTCCAACCTTTGGGAGTTTCAGTTCTCAAACTCTCATTTCTTTCAGAGAGATTTCTCCGAAATGGCAGATCGTTTGCCATGCGTCCTCTTCAATCAATGGTTCTGCTCCTGCTTAGAGACTTTGGCCTCCTCAACTAGATCGAAGGTCTTTCAGCTCCCTCCTTGATCAATGATTGAGATCTTCTCCGGGTCTTCAAACCTTTTCCTCCTCTCTTTTCTTTTGGAGTTCTAGATCTAGCGTCGTGTGTCCACCTTCACATCGACGACTCTCATCGCTTCGTATTTCTGGGCTTCGGAAATATCAAATCTCAACTCTTTCTTTTCCCCAATGTCTTTTATCTAGAATCAATAATCCATTGATGCGTGTCCCTCTCATATCAATGGCTATGATCACTTCACATCTTCGGACTTTAGATTTCTCAACTCTCAACTTTCAACTAAGAATCCAATGCAATTTACCTGAAGCTTGCGATCTATATCCATGTGTCTCTCTAGATCTAACAGTATAGAGTCCTTCAGCTCTTCGACGCTTCATCTCTTTGGAAATTCTACACTTTGGTGCTTCAGGAGTTTCAAATAGATAATCCCCTCGAAGTACGTGGATTTCTTCTGAATGTCCACTTGAATTGGAGGATCGAGGTTTGCTTCAGGTCCTTACCCGAAATCCACATATTTGTGCCACGTTCCCCCTTAATATGGTGGTTATGAATTACTTCGGGACTTTACCCAGAGTCTACAGATTTACGCCACATCTCTTCTAGATCGAACAGTCCAGGTTCACTTCGGACGATCTGACGCTTGAGATCTCCTTCGGAAAATCTGACAAATGAGATCTATTTCGGATGATTGGACGATAAAGATTCACTTTGTCTCTCCAACTCTCTGACCTTCGAGAGTTTCAAATGTCAATATGAAGCTTTCTAAGTGATTTCTTCGAAGTCTATGATCTACCGTCATGTGTCACTCTGGATCTGATGGTTCAGATCTCCTTTAGCTCTTCGGGATTCAGTAACCTCAAATCTCAATCTTTACTTTCACCCGAGGACAATGGATCTCTACCACATGTCCCTTTCAATCTGATGGTTGATATTTACTTTGGGACCTCATCTCTCCAGGCTTCGAGAGTTTCAAATCTCAATCTGAAACTCTCGAGGTGATTTATTTGGAATTACTGATCTGCTGACACATCTCTCCTGGCGATCAATGGTCAGGATCTACTTTAGGTCTTTGACGATTCCACTCTCTCCTTGACTACAAGATCTCGCTCAAGAGTTGTAGATCTTGTGCCACTTGTCCCTCTTGGCAATGAATGGTCCCAATCCAGTTTGGGACTTCAGGACCTTGGCCAATCAACCCTCTCGTGCACACAAACGCTAAAACTTGTGCATTTTACCTTAGATAGGATGACGAACATCCCTTTGTGCTCAGATATGATGGTTAGGATTTGGATCTGTTCCTTCCCAGTGCTTATCCTCTTCTTCCCTAGACACTGATATAATGGTCCAGGCTTCTCCCCGCAACCGATATGTTGACTATTGTTGCTCCTCCTCCTGAGATTTTGACTTCTTTCGACTTGGAAGAGTTTGGTAGATGTTCAAAGGCCTCAACCTTTGTTCCTCCTGCGAGTCCGACTATCTCGGGTTCCTCCTTCTCTCTTGATCCGAGACTCTATCCTCCTGCGAGTCTAGCTATGTATCCTCCTTTCCTCTCTTTCACGCTCCTTCCCAGACCTCCCCGATCTGTTGGCACGTAGCTCCCTTCCAAATCAACAGTTACAATTGGTTCTGGCTCTCCAGCCTTCGGGAGTTTCAACTCTCAAACTCTCACTTCCTCCTCAGTAGCTATCTTCTGGAGTGGAATATATGTTGACACCTGTCCCTACATATGTGCGGCTATGATTTCCTCCATGAGTCCGACCTTCGGCAGTTTCAGTTTCAAACTCTCATTTCTTCTA
>JASDQU010191032.1:20325-30930 GCA_032191745.1 Picea mariana
TTTGTCGAATGCCTGAAGTATCACTTGTGGTCGTAGTGGCATCTTGTCCCTTCTATTGGGTTTGCCTACCCTTTGACAGACGTCACATTGCTGACAGTATTCTTTCAAGTTTCTGTGAATCGTTGGCCACAATAGTCCTGCACATAACACCTTCTGCGCGGTAGATTTTTCTGCATAATGTCCTCCTGCTATTCCCTCTTGGGCTTCTACTAAAATTCTTTATCGTTTGTGGGCTAGCACGTATCTTCGTAAGATACTATCTGTGCCCATCTTGTATAGATGTCCTAAAATCAATTGATTGTCAGCTGCACGGACTACCATGTTCTTCTTCTGCACAGTGGTATATTCTTGTGGCTCAATACCTGTGCTTAAGTACTGGATGATCTCTGCGAAGTGATCGTTGGCAATTTGTACTGCGAATAGTTGTGCATCTACGAAGTTGTCTTCTAAATTCATCGGTTCCTCTCCATTTGTGACCCTCGATAGGTGGTCAGGCCCTGCATTCAGTTTTCCTAGTTTACCTATTATCTCAAAGTCAAATTCTTGAAATAGTAATAACCATCGACAGATTCTCCCCCCCAACACTGGCTTGTTGACTAGGTATTTCAGGGCTGAGTGATCTGTAAACATCTTAAAGTGTTTTCCCAATAGGTAATATCTATACTTTTGTACTGCATAAACCATAGCTAGGCCCTTTCTTTCTGTCGTGTTATAATTCTATTCTGAATCTGATAATTTTATACTTGAAAACGTTATTGGGTGGTCCAAATCTCCTGCTCCCGGTTGCGCTAAGATAGCTCCGACTGTGATCGTTGATGCATCTACATGTACATGGAATTTCTTCTCCCAATCTGGAAGTACCAATATTGGTGCAGTGACCATCTTCTCCTTTAGGGTATCCAAACTGTATTGGCATTCGTCATTCCATTGATACTTTGTATCCTTCCTTAACAATTTTTCCATTGGTGTTGTAATCTGCGCGTAGCCTTTGATGAATTTCCTGTCATATCCCATATGTTCTAACGTTACTCTAAGTTGGCAGACTGTTTTTGGTGCTGGTAGATTAACAATTACTGCGATTTTGGCTGGATCCACTAGCAAACCCTGTTTGCATACTACGTGTCCCAATAGTATCCCAAACGGTGTCCCAAATATGCATTTCTTGATATTTAGTGATATTTGACAATGTCTACATCGTTCTAGCATCAGTCGTAACACTTCCACATGATTTTTTAACAAACTATAGATCGTTCAATCATCTAGGTATACTTCGAGGAATTTATGGATGAACTCCTTAAATGTTGCGATGACCACTCTAGAAAAAATTGTGGGTGCATTCTTCAGTCCGAACGACATGACTGTATACTGATAAGATCCCCATTCTGTCGTGAACATGGTATTGTGTCTATCCTCCTGTTCTATCTTAATCTGATGATATCCTGAGAATCCATTGGTAAATGAGTAGGCTTCGTGGCCTCCTACATTCTCGAGTACTTCATCCATGAATGGCATGGGGAATGGTCATGTAGGCATGCATCGTTCAACTTCCTCAAGTCGACGCATATTCTGATCCCTCTTCCCCGTTTCTTGTCATGTACTACCATCGGACTTATCCATTCTAATTCTTCAACTGGTTCAATGATGCCGACCTCAAGCATCTTGTCGATCTCATCTTTAACTTTCTATTTATATATGGGATTCAATCTATATGGTCGTTGTTTAATGGGTCTCGCATCAGGTCTGAGTGGTATCTTCATTTCTCCTAATTCGTCTACTATGCCTTTCATCTCTGTAAAGGTTGTGGGAAAGAGGTCGTTGTATTCATGTAACAATTATGTGATGCTTTCTAGTGTCTGTTCATCCCAGTAGTCTCTAATGCTGACCATATTGGGCTACTCGACGGTCCCTATGTTAACCTTCTTTACCTTGATTGGAGCAGAGATGACCTTTGACTCTAAGGGTGGTCCTTCCACATCTCTCTCTCCTTTGACTTCTTCGATCTGAATATCACACGGATCATCTTCATCTGGAGCTTCCTCCTGTACATGGTAGCATGATAGTATATCCTTGACTATCTTCTTATTTCATTGTTGTACCTCTATGATAGTTTCTACTGTCGGTTCTTCGATGAATATGACATTTCTGATCCGTTTCAGGGCCGCATCTATGTTGGGGTTCTCATGGTCAAACGAGAAAGTGATTGTAAAGTTTTGTTGGAGTGTTACCCATGTCTTGGTTCATTTATGCATTTCCTAGTCCATATACCAATTCGTTGGTATGCCCTCTAAAGTATGAATGAATTGGTTAGACCATTCCTCCAGTGGCATCATTTTCCATAGCGTTTGACATGCCTTCAAGTGTTCTACTAGTGTGCCTAGCACGTCATATTTTTGTTGTTTGTTACATGTATGTTCTTGTCCGAACCTTATGTGCAGTAATCGCTTACATTGGTACCAATCTATGATAGTTTCTTTGTGTGCACCCCACCATCTGGCAGGTGTAGCCTTAAATTCTAGATCCAGTGCTAGCAACCTCTAGTTTTCTAGTACCTTGTCTTCATATTGTGTCAAGAAAGTTTCCAAATCCTTTAGCCTGTGAAAGTTGGGTGGTTCTCTAATTTCTGTGCCAATCCAGCTTACTGTGTGGTCTATTCTAGCACACCTTCTCATATATACTTCGTGTAGTTTTTGCTGCCAGTTTTCTAACCCAGTGTCTGAGTCTGTTGTGCACCAAGTAATGCTTCACCAACTGAGTACTCCATCTGCAGTTGGGTTTATGTAATTCACATCATGCACAGTTGTTCTGTACAATTGGACGATCTATTATAAATCTAGGAAAGTGGGTTCTATGAACCTCTCACCTTCTGATGGGTTGAGTGGGGCTATGACCCTGTAGTCCCCTGACTCAATGTCATTTTTTTGGTTTTTAAGTTAATTATGGCCTAGTTGTCGAACGCCCAATCCAAACCAAGTAGCATCGGGTAGGGTGTTTTGTCGTCTACTATTTCGATGACTTTAAATTCTTCCTTAGTGCACACCCCATCCAGGTCTACCATCACTCCTTTCAGTCTACCTATTGGTAGGACTCTATGTTGATTCGCTAGTTTTAATTGAATGGTTGAATATCCCACTGTAGGTTCTTCCATGCATTTCCATGTAGCTTTTGCATTTACTTTGGATCCTAGATCTAGTATAATATCTCCCATATTGAAATCCCCAATGTTGGAATTTAATCTAAATTCCCTGCTTGTATTATACTATGTTGGCGCGGTATTATACTATTGTTTCACCGTGTTGTATGGTTCTGGGGCTTGATTGAACTATGGTGTTGCCTACCCAGTCATCATTTTTGCCTATACCCTGTATGCATCTGATGTTCTTTCCTGCATTAGCTCCATAGTTCTGCAATTTTTGTCGTCGTGGCCTACTGAATTGCAAAAGGTGCAATATGAGGTCTTGGGGATTGTTTGGTATTTCTACATCATCATGCAATGGTAAGGGTCGTGACCCAGCTAACATATTTCGAACCATAATCCTCCCTGTGGCAGTGGGTTTGACATTCCTGTCGCTATATACTGTGCAAATGTTGGGCATTCATTCTTATGGTGTCCTTCCGTCCTGCAGGTAATGCACCAAACTGCTTTTCGTTTGTCCTTGTTTTTATTCTAGTTCATCTGAAATGTTAAGTTCTTTAGGTCCTCCTTTAGTTCTTCGATAGCCGGGTCCGTCTGCTGGAACTGATTCTCTTCCAATTGCAAGGCTGCCTATAGAGCCTCTACCTGCATCTGAAACTTCTGTTGTCATAATAGATATTTTAAGTGTGGGAGTAGTGAGTTGACAAACATGTGCCGATGTTGCATATCGGTCATAAGGTATTTTAACTTTCCTTTTAATCACTTGAATCTTTGGTCAATCTCCCACCGATTCTCCTAGTTTCTGTCATATTTCGATCATCTCATTCATGTATTGATCCTCTAAGCTCGGCTTCTAGAACTCATTGATCAATAGTTTCTTAATGTCTTCCAGTGTCCTTGTCATTCCAGGAACACTGTTCGTGTCTAGACTCATGTACCAGTCTAGTGCGCGGTCCCTTAGCGTGATCGCTATTTGGGTGAGTTTAGTGTCTTCATCAGTGATCTGCTTTGCTTCCCAAACCTTTGCGCAAATGAACATATGCTTCTCAGGGTCTTATTATGCTTCTCCTCGAAACTCTGGTAATTTGATAGTAGGGTCGTGTCCTGCCATTCCAAATACCGAGCTACTCCCTCCTCCTCGCGGTGTATATAGTTGACTAAGGTTGCCTGAATTGGCTCCTCCAGTTGCTTCCCTTTGTGTCGATGTACTTCCTATTGTCGGACTTCCTTCAAACTTTGGTTGTCTAAACAGTGGTTTTCTTTTTAGTGTATTGGTCACACATGGTTTTGTGGGTTCCACAATGACATTAATATTGAAGGAATGGTTGTCTTCTCCTCTTGTTCTTGGGCCTCTTGTTTTCCTCTCATATGTGGCATGCAGGATTTCCTCAATCTGCTCCATAGCCCGAAGATCCTCTACCTCTTCCTCATCGCTGGCCAAGCCCTCCCTCTCGGCTACAACTCTCTTCTTGGTATTCACCTTATATTGGTAGGGTACTCCGCTATGCGTCATTCCTGATGATGCCAAGATCCATTTCAGTTGGTCGTAATCCATCAATATTGGGTCCAAGGGTTCCTCCTTCTTCTATGTATCCTACCCTCCTTCCATTCCTCCTTTATCTATCAGTTCTTCCCCCTGCCCCCATGCGCACAGGGAAGTCTAGCTGTCTGATTCCATTGTCATCACACCTTTGTTATATAGAAATATCTTGATAGAAGTATATAGTGATCGGATGTACCTTCCTCTAGGTCCTCATAAGAACTCTTGCTCAATTTTGCTGTATGACTTTGTTGTGTCTACCATGAATTCTGTGATAAAGCCTGCCACAATACTATCAAGCCAAAAGTCGACTGCGCGGGTGAATTTGTTGTTCTCCTGTTGTGGTTGTTGGATCTGTACTGGAGTCCAATCTAGCTGTAGAATCCGGTTTGTCACTTGGGTATCCTTTAACCTTAAGATCCACTCCTGTAGTAGATGTGGAAAATCATAGAAAAAAACTTCGTGTAGATCCGTAAATACGTATTTATCCAGTTATTTATGCGGTGTGATCCTGGGGTTTCTATTGTCTTTTTGTACAAACTCTAGCTCTGTGGTTCTCAACTAGCCCTCGATTTCTTCTCTCATGGGTTCCAAGGTCTCAAAATCCCCTTTTAACGATTCATTGCTCTTCCTTCGGTTCTTTACTCATTCCATCTCATTTACTGAGTCCTTTCTTGTTCCTCTTAACACAACAACAGAACCATTTGTTGGTTACTTCTTCCCTTTGGGGGTTGTCTGAGTTATTGAACCAAGGTTCATGTCACTTGGGGTTTGTTGGCAGACATTTTGCATTTTTATCCTATCTTTATAAGATGCCTACACAAGTGTTTTGGAACCCTTGATTCTCATCGCAATCTTTTGAATAAAACAACACTATTGTCTTGTGCATTTGCACACCTGCCTTTTGTTCTCATTTTCACGACTGCAAGCGTGAAAACTTTGAGTTCAAAGTCATGTCGATGGCATTAAAATCATCACTGGATTATTATGGTTACTCTTGTCTATGAGTTCATTGCATTTCCAATTCAATTATGGTCACACAGTTGGCAAGACACCAAAACTTTTACTCATTTGGAATTTTTTGTTGTTGTTAATATGAATTCATTTTTATAAGATTGTGATGGTATTCTAATGATTGTGATTGAGTCCTTGATTCAATGGTGGTTCGATGTTCTATTGTTTTTTATCAAATTCAATGGTTTCATAACAATGCATTAACATTGTGATTAGACCCTTAGTGCAATGGTTTCATACAAAGCATACATTTTATGATCGAATCCTTGGTGCTATATTCGACACATTGTTTTGGTTTTAAATCGTGCAAACACTACTTGTGCAAATATTGGGGTCGACTTATCACAGTTTTCAATGGTTGTTTTATTGGAATTGTTTTTAACATATACCAATAGTGATTTGAATCACCATAGCGTCGTCAATTGTACATTCTGATATGAATGTTTTGCATGGGTTTGTTTCGTTCCAACACCCTCACACACTTAGGCATTAATGTCTGCCTTGTATCTCGGGTTACCTCTGATGGTTTTGGGGAAACCTGTGAGCATTTGGTCCTGCGTATACCCTATCCAAACCCCTGTCCATTTACCCTACTCACTGTGTGCCCTCTCCTATGGCTCCTGTAGTGTAAATTGAACCCCGTAATTGCCTCTCAGAGACACGTTTTTGCGTGAACGATTCTGGGCAAACGGTGTTGAATAAGATTGAACCCTTGAAAACCCAGAATCGAAATTAGCCCCTTTACCTTCTTAGTGAGCGGTTTCATTAGAAATTGGTTTTTTACAGAGTTATAGCTCGTGTTTTAGAGGTCAAATATCATATCTTCTTCGTGGCTGAAGGGAGCATTTTGGTCTGTTTGTATTTGCTGAAACGTTGATTATTTCTCCAGGCCTGTGCCTCAAAACCTCTCTCACTCGTCCAGCCATGCGTCATTGCCCCCTATTGAAACCTTGATCAATTCAAAGGGTATTCAACCAGTCTGCCAACAAATTTTTACATCTACGTGACATGTGATTTTTAAAAGAAAAAAAAAGTGTGTAAGCAGCTACAGCCATCATCATTTGATTTGATTATACAATGGCTGGTATGATTTGTTTAAATTTTAGCATGATTCTGTCTTTCTTAAATTAGAATAAGTGATTTTTTTTGGCTCAAATCAAATATATTTCTGTTTTGTTTTTTTTTTGCTCTGAATTAGTTTGATGTAGTTCTGTTTTGGCTGTATTGATTCAAAAATGATTTTGTTAGTTTAGAATTGGCATAAACGATTGTGTTTGTTTGGAATTAGTATCAAAAGATTTGTTTGCTAAATCGAATATAGATCTGTTTTGTTTGAATAGGATTTCATTAGTTTTGAATTGATTCATAAACGATTGGTTTGTTTTTGAATTAGAAAAAATGATTTTGTTGTTTGGTAAATCATATCTAGTTTTGTTGTGATAGCATTGATGCAATAAAACTCTGTTTGCAAATATGACCAGCTACAGAATAGTTTGATTCTGTTAGCTAGTCATAAAAGTTGGATTTTTTGGTGATTTTACAACTGAACATTGTCTAAACTTGTCTATTATTGTCCACCTACAGGTACATATGAATTTCAATGGGAAATTGGACATGCTATGGCAGTTTAGAACATGCTTTTTGTGATATAGTTTTGTTTTAAGTTGTTAGTCTTAGGCAAAAATAGAGATTTGGGAGATTGTTCCCAGATTTTTTCAAACAGTTTTTGATAATTCCCACAGGGATGTTTTACCCTGTGGCCTTTTTATACTCATTAATTTTTGTAATGAACCCATCACTGTTGGGAGAAGAAAGACTATGGATTTATGATGATACAGACTCGAATGGAAGTGGATCTTTTGTAACAGCTTTAGCTTTCAATTTATAATACTTTCATTCAAGTTTTGTGCATTTTAATTTGTGATTAAGTCATTGACTACTTTAGATATCAAGACTTATTACAGGTTGATGCGTTATGATTTAAATTCTGTCCATATCTGATGTATCTCAGTTTTAGTACAGCAATTACTTTGTTTCAATTTGATGAGTAAAGGTTTATCTTTTTCATTAAATGAATTGTTCTGTACAAATCTTCACACAGGGATTTATCTAATTGTGATGATTTGTAAATTATAAGATTGTTGTCATTTTTATGTCTTGTTTGTTCTGTCAATTATATTCAAAGAGCACTGTTGCTTCTTGTTTACGAGAAGCTTGTGGAGAATCTAGTGCGGGTTTCCTCCCATCATACAGCTAAATTGAGTACTGTGCACAGGACAAATAGGAAGCGTTACTTCAGGTTAGTTCTTTATTTGCAATTTAATAGTTAATAAACTCGAGAATTCTCAGTAGCTTTAGATAGATATATAGTTCAGTTTATTAGTACAGATTGTTATCTTAATTGCTTAGCTTAGTTAGTTTCTATTTCTCTTTTTTCACAAAAAAGATATGAAAAATCAAAAAATAATGGTTTCTCTATCATAAGGCATTTTACCAATGATTTTTGCAAATTTAGATCAAAATTTGTATTCTGTAAATGCTGTACATTTGTGATTGAGATTTAATTCTGTTGATAGCTGAACATTTAATTTCATAGAATTATTATTGTATAATATTAGAGAGTAAACTGTATATATATATTTCAGATTTGTTTATAGTTTGCTTTAGTTTTTGTTTTCATTTAGATTAGTTCCTTTAGTTTAGTGTTCTTTCATTTTCCTAGGACTTAGATCGGCCAACGGAGCTGCTAAACCCGTCGGGGTGGGTCATTCCAAACGGCTTGGATTATTTAGACAACCCCAGACCGGATCCACTCGTTTAGTTGACGAGCGTTCATTTTCGCCCGTCAATAGGGTTCCAACAAAGTCTCTAAAACTATTGGCCCTCCTAGTAAACCAAAAGGCAACACATCGCCAGAAAGCACTGCGCAGTATCACCTGAGATAGCTTTAAATGGGTGAATGTAAGACTCAAGTGTTTACAGCCTAGAATAGAGCATGGGATAGGGGTTCCTCGGATAGGGTCAGATACCATGAGCTATAAGGGAGAGTACTTATTCCTTGGATTCACATACGACTATCCCACAGGCTAATTATAGTTAACTATAAGTAGATTCATAACAAAGTATTAACTCATCAATCAAGTTTAACCATCAATTGTTGAAAGAAAGAAGAATCATGCATACATTTAACAAATTACATGAGAGTTGTCGTGGTTCACACTCTCTTGGGCTATGTCCACAAAGATTTGGCTCTTGGATCTTGTATTATAATAGTTCTGCATTTATGGCGCCTCGCGCTTACAATTCTCCACAAAATTGGGTAAGATCTATGCGAGGCAAGCTAGATCACACTAGGCTCCACGGCCTGTGGTCTAATCCTCAGATCCACCCCTCCTTGGGTCTCCTTTTCTCAATATATTACAAGTCAGTTCGTACCACTTCATAACATTACAGAAAAATCACTCACAACTACTAACAAACTCTCCTATATGATACTTTTGTATCTATATTTATACATTTCGGGCTCTTCACGCTCTTTCAGAATATTACAAAAACCCTAACCCTTCTTATGCTAGGTATTTCTCCCATATGCATGTTGCTCCTCCCCCAGCTGTCACTTTCCTTTGTGCATGCTTTCTTGCATGCACATGTGCTGCTCTTCTGCCAGTTGTTACTTTAGTTTTCTGCATGCTTTCTTTTCCATGATCGTTCTTCTTTCCTCTTCAGCCTGGTGCCAACAACTAATTAAAGTTGAAAGTGCAGGAAGCAAAGGGGTCTTGGATATGGCAGCATTGTAAGCCCATAAGGAAGACCAATTACCTGCTGAGCCAAACTGCTATGGGAAGGAAAGTCCCATAATTATGAATCGGGTTCCTGTGCGAAACAAATATGAAAACAAAATATGAAATTTGGAAATCTCTGGGTGATAGATTTACAAGAAAATTTTTGAATTTAAAATTTATGATGATGTCTCATGAATTTTGGTATGCCTGTGATACGTGTGAGAAGAAATTGGACACAATCGCAGCCATGAAAGCAGAAAGAAGCTACCTAGAATCTCAAAACAGGCACGCATCCAAGCTAAGACGGTTACTCACTAAAGAAAACAGCAACACAAACACCAAAAGGAAAACGGTGGTTAACCTATCTGTGCGCACGTTAAACGAAGATGAGCTGAGCGTATTGGAGAAAGGACTAAATTTTGCTATTTCTCCAACCTCCGTACCCATCGATAATATCCTTTGTTGTGTAGAAGACAACATACAACACCTTGCCGATGAAGACAAAGAAATAATATGCCAAGACTGCTCAGTGATTCTGCGCAAAGCTAAACCTCCAAAAAGCAATTTAAGTAAAGAAGAACGCACAGCCTTAAAGGACTTAAGAAACGATGAAAATCTGGTGATCCTTAAAGAAGACAAAGGTGGCGCCACCGTACTTATGAACCTTAATGATTATAATAGGAAAATGAATGAACACCTCTCTCAGAGTGGCATCTATAGAAAACTTAATTGCAACCCTATTAAGAAAATAATAAAGCAAGTAAAGAATGCCATCAACAACTCCAACCTAGACGAAAGAACTAAGAAATGTTTAACCCCAAGCAATGAGATCACCCCTAGAATCTATGGTTTACAGAAAATTCACAAAGAAGATATTCCTCTTAGACCCATAGTAAATACCATAAGCTCACCAACCTATGAGCTAGCTAAACACGTAGCCAAGATCCTTAGCCCCTTGGTGGGCCACACTGACTCTTTCATTAAGGACTCCAATGACTTTATTAAAATCATTAAAAACGAAAAAATAAGGCCTCAAGACACCCTCATAAGTTTTGACGTTGTTTCCCTTTTCACGAAAATCCCTTTAAATGAAGCTATCCAGATTATCAAAGAAGTCACTGACCCTGAAACAGCTA
>JASDQU010191035.1:1718-20159 GCA_032191745.1 Picea mariana
AATTTGGGTTAAGGAATTAGGGTTGTTGACTAATCCAAGTCAATGGATTAGGGGTTTGAATGTTACGGGATCATATATATATTGTATTGTAAACAATGAAAGAATATGATGAATAAAATATTATAGGTGTGTCTCTAAACATGTTATTGGTTTTCTAGTTTGAATTTCCAAGGTAAAATCTTTGTGTAATGTGTGTGTGCCATTATATCTTTGTTGTTTTTTATTAAGAATACGTTTGTAGTAATTAAGCGTACAAGGTTAAATCTACATATATATCTTGGGAAACCCAATACATGAGAAAACTCAGCTAGAAGGTGAGGCCAATGCTATACTCTCTTCTCTTTAGTTATGGAAATGTAGATACAAAGAAAGAGGCACTCACCATGGAGTTGCCTTTGACATTGCGACATATGGAGTTACCCACATGTGGAATTTCAATAAAATGGCTTCAGAAGGTTCCAAACCCCAATTTTCCAAACCTGGACTTGCCAATAAAATAGCCTTGCAAGTTGATTCCTCCAAGTTCTTCTACCAAGAAAGTACTAAGATACATGACAAATTATATGATGATCTCCTTGGTGTGAGCCAAGGTTTTCTTGGTTTTCTCTAGAGGATTGTACTAGCCTTGTGATAAGGCTATGGTATGTACATGAACTTTGTCTCTATGCATACTAATGAAGTTTCTAGTTGTCTAATACTTGTATAAATTACATATTTGATTTTCAACCATCTGTGTTCTTCATTGTTTGTACTTTTGAGCACTATATGTTATGTTGATTTGACATAAGTTAAGGGTGAATATGTTCAGTGATTTCACGTTCGAATTGACGAACATGAGAGTAGATTTACTGTTATTTTTACATATGTCATCAGTGGTTTTTAGATCTATTATGTGCATGATAAGATTTCCCTGGAGGGATAAAACTTATTGGAACACATTTTGAATATTTTCTCTCAAATTTCCCAACGGATTGGGATTGTTAAGTATTAAAATATAGTTTGTTGTTTTTGTTTATATTTCATAACATCCCTAAAGTTGAAAATTCACGGGGTTAAGATTTGGGAAACCTCTAGTTAAGAGGTAAAATCTGTGTTTTGCATTAAAACTCTTGAACATGTAAATTTCTACAAAGTGAAGGGGACCACGACCAAGTGAAACTCAAAGACCATGGCTACAACTAGTTGTGAGATCTCAGAGTTTGAATTCAATGTTATAACTCCAAACAAAATACATCCCTTGTACATCCATAAACCTCCTCGTGGATGCCTCGTTGGGGGTATATACATATACATATGGCAGTTTTTTGCATCTGTTTTTGGGCACATGGTCTTCGTCGATGGTTTTCTAATTTCGGTTAAGGAATTAGGGTTGTTGACTAATCTAGGTCAATGGATTAGTGGTTTGAATGCCGAGGGATCCTATATATATTGTATTGTAAATAATGAAGGAATGTGATGAATAAAATATTAGAGGTGTGACACTAAACATGTTATTGGTTTTCCTGGTTTGAGTTTCCAAGGTAAAATCTTTGTGTAATGTGTGTGTGTGTGCCATTGTATATTTGTTGTTTTTTATTAATAATTTGTTGTAGTAATTAATCCTACAAGGTTAAATCTACATATATATCATGGAAAACCCAATACATGAGAAAACCCAGCTAGAAGGTGAGGCCTATGCTATGTTCTCTTCTCTTTAGTTTTGGAAATGCAGATACAAAGAAAGAGACACTCACTATGGAGTTGCCTTTGACAGTGTGGCCTATGTGGATGCTACAAAGTATTTTCCTTCTCTATTATGATCTCAAAATATTACTCCAAGATGCTCTACTCAACTGTGGAACAAATACAATGTTAAAGATTGGAACCCTTTCTCCTCCTAGTGGCTCGGTATTTAACATAACCTAATAGTCATCTAGGATTAGGATTTTGACTTTCTTAACCCTTAATTAGTGATCAGGTTTGGACCTTCTAGAATATTATTGAAAGTCCACACGTGGGTAGCTCCATATGTGTGAGTAATGGGGGCTAACGTGGCATCCACTCGTACCATGGTGGTCAACAAGGTAGGTCAACTTGCGAGAGACTTAACTTTTGCGTTCAAGCTTCATTTGAGGTAATTGTTGCATCGTTGGAAAGGTCTTGGTGTGTAGAACATCATCAAGGGTGTGTGCTTGAGTTTTGAACATTGTAACCCCAAAAAATTTCATTCAATGCCCAAAATGGCTTCAGAAGGTTCCAGACCCCAATTTTCCAAACTAAGACCTGCCAATAAAATATCCCTACAAGTTAGTTCCTCCAATTTCTTCCACCAAGAAAGTACCAAGATAGATGACAAATTATATGATGATATCTTTGGTGTGAGCCAAGGTTTCCTGGTTTTCTCTATAGGATTGTACTAGCCTTGCGATAAGGCTATGCTATGTACTTGAACTTTATCTTTATGCATGCTAATGAAGTTTCTAGTTGGCTAATACTTGTATAAATTACATATTTTATTTTCAATCGTCTATGTTCTTCATCGTTTGTACTTTCTAGCACTATATGTCCTGTTGATTTGACATAAGTTAAGGGTGAATATGTTTAGTAATTTCACATTGCAATTGATGAACATAAGAGTAGATTTACTGTTATTTTTACATATGTCATAAGTGGTTTTTAGATCTATTATGTGCATGGTAGTATTTCCCTAGAGGGATGAAACTTATTGAAACACATTTTGCATATTTTCTCTCAAATTTCCTAGTGGATTGGGATTGTTAAGTATTAAAATATAGTTTGTTGTTGTTGTTTATATTTCATAACATCCCCAAGGCTGGAAATTCACGGGGTTAATATTTGGGAAACCTGTAGTTAAGAGGTAAAATATGTGTTTTGCATTAAAACTCTTGAACATGTAAATTTATATGGAGTGAAGGGGACCACAACCAAGTGAAACTCAAAGACCATAGCTACAACTGGTTGTGAGATCTCAGAGTTTTCAATCAATGTTATAAATCCAAACAAAATACATCTTTTGTACATCCATAAACCTCCTTCTGGCCACTCCTTTATCATCATAGATAAATAAAACTTCTGATTGGAACGATGAGGATAATCAAATAATGTCATATTCCACCATTCCAAAACTATGCATGAAGTTGTCCATATTTTTTTCCAAATGAAATTACATATAACACCACCATGTCATTAACCGCATGCCACAAGCTAGATTAGAACCATTAAAATAAACATATGGATATAAACAAAACTTTCATATATCAAAATATAACTAGGCCTGTCCATAACACCCAAAAAATATTCAAGCAATCCTTAATATACAAAATGTACCACCATGTCCAAAATAATAAAATTCTCAATTTGTCCATCATCTTGTGCAAACCCAAAACCAATTACACATAGGACCAAGGAGAGGCAAGTCCTGATTTGTGGGAGGATGAGGGTTATGTTGTCCTTGGGGTAGGTTAGAGGTGCATAGTGACCTTAAGGTGGAGATCATTGAAGGATATCCCAATCCTTATTTTCCCTTGAAACGAAGAACAACACGAGGTTGAGAGCTAGAAGAAGTAGAGTGCTCCATTGATCTCTTATCAAGGGGGCAACAACATAAGGGTTTACAACAAGGGCCTTTGGGGAACCTTAAGGAGGCATGGGTGAGTTTTAAACAAGATTTTTCATCTTATCCAACGAAGGGAAACTTTGGAAACCATGAAAGGAGGATGAGGCGAAATCTGATCAATAGCTTTGGGAGGGGAGGAAGAGGCATTATAAGTAGAATAATATTATTCTCTAATAGTCCCCTAGCCATTGGTTTTAGGAGGATCAACATTACCCCTACCATTAACATTAGTAGTAGGTGGTGTTTGGTCAAATTCATGGGTAAGAGTGGCTTCATGTGTAGTAGAGATAATTTTTTGGAAGCTTAGGTGAGGTCTTAGATTTGGATGGAAAGGAAAAACGAGAGGTTGGCCATTGGGTCAGCCACTCGAGGACAAGTGACTTGTTTGCATGAAATGAATAAACTCCTCAAAATCTACATCAAAGTGAATACATAGTTGGACTTTTACTATCCTTCCTCCTCTTTAGATATTTTGGTTTGTTTGTCTTCCTCTTCTTGAACCTTATAAAGGAGCTCTTCCCCTGAAACTTATCCATTCAAAATAATTTATAACACATAAAGATCATGTGAGCCTTATTAATCTATCAACTACCAAATGAACAAACACTCAATGAATCATGTAAGAATACAAGTGCAATGCATTCAAGTTGTTGCTAGCAACTAAACTTGGACATTACAAAGATTTGGATATGTTAAATAAAACTATGAATAAGGGAGAGGTAAGAGGTCCTTTTGGCACACAAGTGTTTGTATTCAACAACTTATGACTTTACAATAATTGTGCAAAAATTGACAAGGAAGTGCAAGCTGCAATATTGTGTTGAATGAAGATGTAAATAATATATAACAGGGTTAAAGTGAAGCCATATATATGCTTGTTATCCCCCATTCCTAGGGATAACTAAGGAGATGATGTCTTGAGGCCCTTAGGTTGCAGACATGAATTACCGAGAGACAAATTGACTTGTACTATCCACATACACAGATGGAGACCCGCTCCACCACCATACTTCTCTGATTCATCACGATGGCATTCACCACATCAACTTGCTTCCATAAGACAATGGATCTTGCTCCATGAGGTACAAGTCAGATATTGTGGTAAGTTTCACTTTAATACTTAAGGAATTTGGATATGTTGCATTAAAGTTGCTCTTGAATATAGAACGTTTGCTTGGAAATTATGCTCTTTGCCTTGTTTCATCTTGGTTGTTGACATTGTGCCCTGGTAAGTGGTCACCCTGGGGGAAAGTTTTTCCACTGGGAGATCTCCTTAGTGAGTCACCATACCATTTTGGATCATACTTATCATTTTCCACACTTCATCATTTTCGTCTCCTCATCTTTTGGGATTTTCGGGTGTACTGAACCAAGAAGGGATTGTACCTCATTTCATGGGAAGAAGGGGTTGAAGGCCCAGAGGTTTGTAGCTGGAAAAAGATGTTTGTAGCTAGAAAAAGATAAAATCCAATAATAAACCTTCTATATTCTCACCCATGGATCTCAAGAACAATGAAATGTCTCTCACAAAAAACTAATGGGACCCGTAAGATAAATAACTAATTAAGCATGCCAACCAAGGTAGAGCATAAGTGGGCAATGTTTTTCATGCTTAGGTAGAAGTCCCACACATTGTCTTCAACTTGGGGAAGCAAAGTGTGACCAGGGTAGAGTCAAGGTGGGAAATGTTTTTCATGCTTAGGTAGAAGTCCCACTTTGGCTTCAACCTAGGAACACTTTAATTAATTAATGACAATAAATGGGCTTGGAAAAAGGTTGCATTGGAAACGAAGGTGTAATACACCCTCTATAAAGGCACCCATAAATGAGACACAACAAACCCTTGTATGTCATGAACCCCATGCCCAAAATTTTTACCCTCATCCACTTCAAACTCTTTACATGGCTCATAGAGGGTCCACCTAGGAAACACTCCTTAACTTGAGGAATGATTCACCCAATAGGTCACCATGACAACCCTCCCATACATAAACTTGGCAAGTTGTACAGGGTCTTTGAGCACTTGTTTAATTTGAAAAGGTAGTTTTGATGCACATGTTTAGGTGACTCTTGTATTAAATGTAATTTTACATGGCATGATACATTTGACTTGAGACCATTGGAGGACGCATTCATTTGTCTTTGTAGGACCTTGTTTGGTGGATGTTTTTGGAGAAACGAGCCTAGATTGGTCCTTCATAGTGGATGCCATGACCCACACCTTGGGATATGACAGATGATGGACATTTCCTTTGAAGGCAAGAGAAGACACCTTGAAGGACAATAACTAGCCCTCACCCTGCCCAACGTTTTTCCTTTGGAGGCCATGCTCTACACTTTTGGGCTTCACCTCACCCTTCGAGATAGGGTTTTGATGATGGTGGTGAGATTTGATGATGACTTGGCATGGTTGATGAAGAGGAGGACACTTGGCATGGTGACACATGGACTTTAGAGGCCCAACGTCTCCTTCAACAACCCAACAACTTGCTCAAAAGGTCAAAACGTCACCCTTTAGGGGCACGACGTCATCTTTGTAGGGTTTCTTTTGTGTAAAAATCAAATTATTATTGTAAAGGGGCAAAATTAAGGAGGTCAGCCTCCTTGTTTTTTGTTTTACCCTAAATTTATGTGGACAAAATTTATTTTGAGATCTTGTATAAATAAATGACCTAGATCATTTCATTTTCATAACTTTCTCACTTGAGAATAAGACATTCTTGGCTAAAATTTTCGCTCGCTTTGGGCATTTCGTCTATCTCTCTTGTGAAACATTGTGGATTCTTATCTTATCTATTGTGGAGCTAAGTGGTGTGCTACTCTCTTAGAGGCTTCTCTCTTGCATATTAATGAAATTTACTTGGTAGATGAGGGTTTTGTCTTGCTATCTTGTGGAGTTGGTAAGGAATTTTCTGCATTTGTTGGTAATTTCTTCTTGTTTCATGTTAATCTTGTTTAAAACCCTTGGAGGAGTATAATGGCATACACCCTCCACCAAGTTCATCTTAATTGTTATTAGATAAGTCATTTTTTCAAGGTTGTTTGGAGGAGTAAAAGGGATTACACCCTCCTAGATTTACCTTGTTGGATTTACTTGCTCTAGGGAGTAAAAGGGCTTACACCCCTAGAGAAATAGTGGATAAAACTCTTAAACAAGACTCCACAACCCAATAGATTAAGCACTAATATGAAATTTCATTGGAGAAACAAAATCATTGCATTGGAAAACGTGATTTGTTGAGATATTGGATTTGTCTAAATTGAAATCAATTCTACATGCCATTAGCTTGCTTGAGCCACTAGGGTGTCTTGCTTAGCCAAGGATTTCTTACTGCTATTATAGACTTATGCTACGACCACTAGGGTTGCTGCAAAATCACTTATTAATCTCTTATATCTCACTCTTCTACCATTGAAAATAGTTGGCAAATTGCCATTGTTGATCTACTTGGTATTGACTATCTTTTGGGCAAGTTATTTACTGATTTCTTTGAGTAGAAGTTGTTGTTGTAGCAATCTTTTGCTACAACCATAGGGCTTCCTTTATACTTTGTTGATAACTTCATTTAACAACCCTATCTAACCATCAAAGTTCGTGCTTAAGTATTGATGTATTATCTACTTGTTTAGTGCTTCATTGCCCAAAAAATATTTGATGTTTTTGATGGTTAATTCTGCAGTAAATAACTCCTTTCATTACTAACATATACATTTGTTTACTGTTGTAATTTAGGAAAACAAGCTTCACTTGCTTGTCCCTTTGATTATTTAACTTGTATTTTGATAAATTGTCTTGTCTCGGGCAGGTACAACACTCTCTTGCAAGTACACTACACTTTGGCAACCTACCCTCATCAACAAGACCCTTTCTCAAGCCTCTTTCCACTTCTAAACTCAACCTATAGGGGTTTCACTTTCCACTACTTTGCTTTGCGTCTCAATCCCCCTAGGGTTACATGGATTCCCCCGTTGTGGTTATTTGTCATCACTAAACCGAGGGGAGTATCTATCTAAGGTGACAGTGGGTAGTCACTCCCATAGATGTCTCATGTTTGTGGATTGGGTCGGGCTTTGCCCAACCTACAATCTGTGAGATAACAATGCCAAATATAAGCTAAATGAGACCATGAGATATAACATAGTCAAAACGAAACTATGTAATTTCAAAACATGGACCAACTAATTCCACGACAATGACTTAGTTATACTTTTGCAATTCGCCAAATAAGTATATGTGTGTCACGATTTTAGGCTAAACTGGGGTTATTTCATGCCTTATACAATGATAAGGTGAGTCAAACAATTTGTGATATCAATTTATGGATGGGTACAAAAGATGGCATAAACATGTAAGGAACCATGTAAATCAAGACATGATCTACATATAACCTAGCCACTATCAAGATTCCTTATATAAGGAATGAGACCGGATAATCATGAGTGCAATCCCAACCAAACCATATGAATAAAACTATTAATCAATGATGCTAGAAAGACAATAGAGAGAGGATACAAAATAGAGGGACATCGTGACAATGATAAACAAATCTGAGTTAAGCAAAGCCACATAGTTGTGATGAGTAAACCCCAAGCACAAATAATAATCACAAGGCTAGATGAGCCAAGGGTTCGAAGCCAACAATATCAATTGCAATAGAAAATTGAGGTTTGCATGAATGAGGTCAAATCGAAGTAGACATCAATTGAGTTAGTCATTGAGAGGTGTAGTTAGGTATAAATGTCGGTGCCTAGGTTATACCATCCTTACAAACTACCCAAATATAGGGTTAGCCAAGTAGTAAGTGCTAGGGTTGGTGGAAAAACATAATGGTCATAATAATGAGAAAAACACATAGTCACGAGGCCACAAAAGTAATACCTCCACCATATCCAAAATAGCCAACAAGCGCTTGAGCTAAGGTAGTTAACATGAGCATGTAAAACTCAAATTTTGCAAGGCCACTCCCAACATACAAAATGAAACAATAACCAAAGCCACGATGAAGCAACTAGTGGGTTAATTTATAACTTTGATTGATGGTTGGAGAAAAACATAGAAAGCCATGACTTAAACCATGTATACCACAATAAATAGTTGGGCTATGGCTTAAGGTTTGCCTAGAAAAAGGAGCTTAAAAGTACAACAAAAAACACGTCTAGCACAAAGGAAAGGAAAACTTATAAAAGGCCCAAGATAGTGACAAAAAAATGCACAACAAAAGGCATACACTAAATCAAGAGACACATAATTTCAAGTTTATTGTAGTAGTGAACCAAACCAAAACACAATCAACTAAGCAACTTTAATAAATCTAAATTCAAGCTCAAGATGGATGCCTACCTTAAACATTGGTGCAAATGAGAAACAATCCAAACATGGCCTCAAACTCCTTACTTCAAAACAAATATAGTTTGAGTAAGCTTAATGGGAAGCAACAAGACCACATGTGAATCTTATACCCACAAAAACAGTTACAACCATGGTAATAACCATGTTCTTGGTGAAAGTATTAACAAAATTACAAAGGGTCTAGTCCCAACTCCCCGAAACCAAATGCAAATAATGAGTAGCATGAGGAGATGGGAATGGGTCATCAAATGACCTTAGCAAATGTCATCCCTTATATTCAAATCAATAAACAAGATAAATCCAATTTAGCCACCATATCCATGCAAAGTTAAATGCCACTACAATCACTGGTACATTGATTGATAGGCGGTACAATCGACAACCAATATCAAAACACCAAATCTCAATGGTGCTCAAAACCAATCATGGCCAAAAGTCAAAGCCCAAAACCTACCTCCAATAGTTTCCAATCATTTTATGGTTGCCACAAGGTCCATTGAGCTCAATAATTAACCATAAAGTAGTGATAAGTGCTAATGCCACCAACAAACCACCATCAACACTTAGGTTGGGACCCACTCAACAAGTGGAACGAGTATACCATGGGTGCAACCCAAAAACATGAAGGTTAATCAAATGAAAGGTTGAGGAGATGCATTGTTAATCACAAAGCTAAGTGAAACCATGTTAGAACTAAGTGCATTACAATATTAATGCCTCCTTGAGGTAATGCATGAAATAAAATGCAATATACATGTGTGTGTACCACACAAGCTTCAAGAACAATATGCAAACACAATAATTACTACCCAACGAAGAAGTGCACCCAAAATACATTGTTGTATGGCAATGCACATAATAATGTTGTATATGCCACGTTAACCAATTCACAAATTTGCACTGATAAAAGCAAACACATTGATACCATAATGCAATCAACACCTCAAACATGAAATTCCTAAGATGTTGATGTTTCCCTTTTATGTTTTCATGGTTTGGGACTAACTTTGTCATTATGTAAGTATCGATAACTCAAATTGTCATGAAGGATACAACCGAAACCACTTCATCAACAACCATAATGCCATCATGTGCGTAATCAAAACATTGCAAAAATTAATGATCATCGTTACATAATGATACGAGGAGGAGCACCAACATATCAAGGTGTAAAATATGCTTGTAGGACTCGTGAACCACATGCAATGTCTAAAACCATCTTACTTGCCATTTAAATGGAGTCTTTAGTATGCAAGCATCTTATAGGCACCATTATAAGGTTTCATGCATGAAGGATGGTTCTGAAGGCCTTGACCATGGTTTGAAGAGGAACATCAACACCTTAGGGCCTTGAATATACTTTTATGTTTCATGGACTATGAACAACGTCCAAAACAACCATATGGTCCTTGTAAAAGGAATCTTTTGCCTACAAGTGTCAAATGAGTGTTATTACGAGGCTTTGGGCACTAGAGTTTGTTCTTATGGTCTTGGACATGGTTTAAGAATAACAAGTAGGAATATCTTAGGGTATAAAAGATTCTTTTAGGGCTTATGGACCATGTATGGGATCCAAAGGCCCCACAAAGTCCCTGTAAAGGGTATGCATCTGTAACGATCCCATCGTTACGACAACAAGCGAAGCACAAGTGAATTTTTTTCTTTTTTTTTTAGGCAAGAAATCGACGACGACAACAGTTTAACCACACCACTGACGACAAATGCAAGCACGCAGTCCAGGCAACAGGCTACTATGACACCACGCACAGGCACAAGGGAAATTAGGCAAACCATGCACATAACAACAAGGAGGAACCAATACCCGCCCGACACAAACACGACCACGCCTACAAGCTAAGGGACAACATCCCCATCCTGACACAACGGCCTAGACGAACAAAGACTAGAACCTCAAGGCGCGTGAACCAAACGTCTGAAGGCGTTCAACCCATGCGCCAAAAGCAACTTGCAACGCTCGACAACTATCACAAAGAACGCACCTACTCCGGCCAAGATCTCGTTCGCCTCTATTCCACAGGACGTGCTATGATCCCCTCATCAGGAATCATGTTGTTCCCAGGTGATAGATGCGTCAATAACCTTGGCGCAAACATAAGTTATCCGGACCGAGGACTCTAGATAATCCGATGCGCTAGGAACCGAATACCGATAAGAAACCACACCCAAACCCCAACAATAGGTCAATGAGACACCAGGGGACGACTACCAGAGAAGACACGAGCCAAGACATGACTTCGTCAACCACCGAACCCAATCATCAAGTCTAAACTAGTCAATAGTTACAATTTGTTTTGACATTGATTATCCATCTAATTTTAGCAAGTCTAAATTATAAATTAGCCTTTAACTTATCATCGGATTAACATTAAATACAATCCAATCGGTCATTCTACGTTATACCTTAGTCATTAAATTCAATCAAATAACATCAATTACGAATCAATTCGGCAATTCTGTATCCCAATTTAATCATTAAATTCAATCTAAATAACATCAACTACGAATCAATTCGGCAATTATGCATTACAATTTAATCATTAACCACAATTTAATTTAGCAAGTTTAACCTCTACTTTGGTCATTACTCACTAATCTCATTTAATCATTAATCACAGTGTAATTGGGCAATTTCTGAATTAATCCCAAATTACAATCTAACTATCTATTAACAATATATAACCACATTCGCCATATCAATGGTGAATGCTACGATTATAACACTTGTAAACAATTAAATTACACAAGCCTTCTATCTAGTAACCGTACCCAAAAATAACTAGCTGTCTACTAACATTAAGAAGGTAAATTTTGCCTATAACATCGTTGTAGCAATTAACATTGTCATTAACATAACTGCTGACCATTAACATCGTTGTGGCAGTTAATAGTACGAAGGAAACTGTTGACCATTAACATCGTTGTAGCAATTATCCTGGCAATTAATATGGCAAATAATATAGCATTTAACATTGCAATTAACATGACAATTAACAGTAAGACGAAAACTGTTGACCATTAACATCGTTGTAGCAATTGTTCTGGCAATTAGTATGGCAAATAATATAACATTTATCATTGCAATTAACATGGTAATTAACATGGTCAGTAACATCCTTGTGGTAATTAAAGTTTGGAAGTGAGAACGGTGGGTATACATTCAATGTGAAGGAGAATAAAAAGGACAAAACAAAATTGCAGAAGGATCAACTCGTGGTCATTCAACAACCAACTCAGTCAACAATTAAGGCAAATTCGTGCCCATTCCAACAAACGCAGTCATCATTCTAACTAGCAAATTCGTGTCCCTTCAACAACGAACTCAGTCAATCATTTTAATGGCAAATTCGTGGTCATTCCAACAACTGCGATCGACAATTTAAATGGCAAAATCGTGGTCATTTAACAACAAACTTAGTCAACATTTAAAAGGAAAAATCGTGGCCATTTAATCAACAAACTCAGTCACGTTTTGAATGGAAATTCATTATCATATAACATATTTGCAAAATCGAAGCTATACAAGAAATCAACAAAAAATTGTTTATGCTCAGGATCTAGAGGGTGGCGGTTAGGGTAAAATGGTGACATCAAAGTCATGACCATCGGAATCGTTGTCAAGTACGAATTATAAAAGCAAATACAAAAACAACGCAGAAAGGGATAAATAAAACATGGTTTCCCTTTTTCATTGCCAGGATGCCAAATGCAAACACATACAGAAATAACCAAAAACTTTTTTCCCTTACCAAGATACCAATTATAAAAACACAGACATGGAAATTAAATTGTTTTTCCATTGCTAGGATACCAATACAACGCAGACAAGAATAACAAAAAAAAAACATTTTTCCATGGCCAGGATACCAATACAACGCATACAGGAATAACAAAAAAAATGTTTTTCCAATTCCAGGATACCAAATATAAAAACGCAGACAGGGAATTAAATCTTTTTTCAAATGAATTAAAGCATGGATAAAATCACAACCCAAGCAAAGGTAAGGACCATCAACACGAGGGAAAACGCAAGAAAAATCCTTCTCAAATAAATTAGGTGCAGAAGTAAACTGTAGGGAACAAAGATGTACAAGGCACAGGGTAAACGTTCACCGGAAACGCCATGACCATAGTCAATAGGAATAACCAACAGGGATAGACGACTGGTAGGAACATCCATCACTCATCATCCATGCATAGAAAAGCAAGGCCTTGAGATCCATAGGTCTATTAACGTCGAAGTGACGACCATAGATCAGGCTCCTGACTGACTGCTTAGGCTAGGAATGATGAGCTAGGGACGATAGGCAAAAACAACCACAATCATCACGAATCAATATACCACAGGACGATCAAGACATGCAGGAGTTGAAAGCGATGGGAAATCAGTCAACATCGAGCTATAAGCTATGGGGAAAATTTCAGTCATAAACTAGAATGCTAAGACAATCATTTTCCTTACCCATTTAAACATACAAAACTAAAGCATAAATCATACTAACAATCTACCATGCAGAAATAAAGGAAGCGTACCGTTGCCTAATCGCCCGCTCTGAGTTGATGTCCCGCACGCTCCGTGCAACTCCCGCTTGTCGACCGATGAGACTTCGTCGGTACCTCCCAGCCAACGCTAGGGGTACTCTTCTCCCCCCTTGCCCCCCCAAGCCGCAAAGGGGCCACACACACTATCCGGAGAATTAGCTAGCTCTCATCTCGCCTCGCAAGGCCGAGCTACCACTCCTCACCGAGCTGGGTATTCCAACTCCCATAAGTTAAGTCAATCAAGTATAAATTTGTGCAGCGTAACGTTACGCCCAACAGAAGAGATCCAACATCATTTTCCTCCCTCCATTATATAAAGTTTTGAAGTCCTTTACTTTCCCCTAAATCCCATTTTATTTAATGTTTAATAAATTAATTCATAAAAATCTTCCCTGTACATGTGTCACCCATCCCCTTCATTCCTCCAAAAACTAATGTCTTTAATTAATTAATTACCCTTATTTCCCTCACCCACCTAAATTTACTCCTAGAATTGCTCCTAGGTGTCCCCAAATTCCCTTACAGTTTTTAATGACTTTCCCCATTATTAATTTGCTAGTTCAGTTTAAATTAGAAAGTTCTTAAATGGTAGATACCTTACTAAGTTGGACTAACTGCTTTTTCCCTAGTGTTTCCCCTTTCTTTTATGGTTCCCGCTTTTTCCTAGTTTCCTAATTATTTTAGATTTCCCCTTTTTCCCTTTTTAATTAAACTCAAAAAGGCATGTGCAGAAACTTACCCTTTTTCCCCCTTTTTAATGAATTAAATTTTTAATTATCATAATAAAGTAAAACAATCATTTCCCCTTTTTAAGTTTTATCCCAAAAGATTTTTATAAATCACTTTAATTGCGTACCCCCTTCTTGTCACAAGATTAATGAAGATTATCTTTATTATTTATTTTATTATTTTATTTTTATATATGTTTATTTTTTATTTTATTTTATTTATAAAAAGGTAAAATTTTACCACCAGCAAAATTTAGACCTAGACCTTATTTTCCTAGGCTGGGCGACATTTTTTTAAGGGAAAGGTTTCAAATCTTCCTTAACACTTTATTGTCCTAAAGCCATCTAGGTTTATCCAATTATTAACTAACCACGTGACGTGCCCTTCAGGACGCACTAGGTGCTCTAAGGGTGCCACTCGCCTCTTTATGTTTCTCTTGTGCGACATGCCTTTTAGAACGCACCACGTGCTCCAAGGGTGCCACTCGCCTCTTTATGTTTCTCTTGCGCGACATGCCCTTTAGAATGCACCACATGCTCCAAGGGTGCCACTCGCCTCTTTCCATTTTTCTTGCACGACATGCCCTTCAGGACGCACCACGTGCTCCAAGGGTGCCACTCGCCTCTTGACTAACTTGGTAGACACCAAAAACCCCTGGAGTCAACACTTCGTCAGGTGATCTTGTGGGAGACTAAGGGCCTCTAAGGAATAAGGCCCCTGCCTTATTGCGCGCCCCTTAGAATCATCATGAGCGACTGTTGCAGTCTGCCCTCATGGCATCGTGGGTCCTCTCGAACTAGGTAATCGTTAACCTACAGTTCGAGCCACGACGGGAGTGCTAGTAGGCTATGGAAGGGATGTTGTCCACACCTCTCCCTCGACATCTCTGGTAGTCGAGCATGACCCCTCTACTCCACATGTGAGTCTGGTCGGCAAGCTATCATCAACCTGCATCATGAACGAATCATGTCAGAAATATATCCATATCATATCATCTAATCAGATGCACTAATATCACACATAAAACAATCAAACCCCATTGGTTTACTCCCCAATTCGATCCGGAGTCCAAGGGGTTCCATCGATGCCTCTGCATCCTCGAGGTTTGAAATCCTGCACACTCAGTAAAACCGAGTCAATAGCACATGTCTATGTCAATGCAACAAAACAACATGACATCAACTCATAACGGCTCATAATCAAACTCAAATGTTTTAATAGCATAATAATCTGGACCACTTGCGAGCAAGTGTCCTCAAAGAATAAGTTTGCTTAGTGCGCAAGAGCGGGATGTTACAACATCTTTCACCTACATGTATCATATGAGCACCACTATAAGGTTTTGCACACTTTGAATGGTTCTTGGGATGTTCAACATAATTTAAGTATACAAAATACCAAATTATGGCATAAATGATTCTTTTAGGACTCATGGATCATGCATAGTGTTGGGCTCCACTTTCGCCATATTTTTCGCTATACAAATACATTCATCTTTACACTTTTCCTGTATTTCGCCAATAATATACGTATCATTACACCATAAACCGTCATTATATGTTGTCATTCATGATTATACATATAGTGTGGTTAATACATCGTTTTCTACATTTTTAGTGACTAAAAGATGATTATATCATGGTTTACTGATGACGGTTTGTGAAGTTTGATTCTTGTACTAGCATGATCAGTATTCCTATACCATTACTACAGTTCAACATTCTCACACCAACTCTGCCATTTCGGTACCCATCACTATTTGGCATATTCATGCGTTTCTAGGGAAAATTGGGGACATGGGTCTTCTCCGTAGCAGCGTCAGCATGCACACTCATGAGTTATAATTCACCTAGGTTGCACATGTGGACCTCCAACTCAGGGGCAATAATTCAGCCAAAATTAATAAAAGTTCTAGATAGTCAACTTCTCCCTCGATTTTCTTGCACATGAAGACAAGTTTGAAGAATCTGAAACATGGATTTTGTTTCCAGCATGGTAATTTGGTCATCGTGCGAGCTATTTTCCAAACAAAGGCACGGTTTAGGAGTTATTGTTGGTTCTTTAACTGAGACTAGCACAAATTTCGTGATATGTCCATATTTGAAAACACTATGCCCATATTTGAGGGCGTGGCCTTGGGTTTGACTTCAAATGGATGCTTTAGTTATCAGATCAATTAAATTAGCATAAGATCCTTCATTGGTTGTAGCTAATTATTCATTTGTATATCAGATCCGATAAAATAGGGCATGATCTGTCCATCTCAACAAGGGATCGATCCACTTAAGAAATCCATTGAGATGAAAGCACGGTGTGCATGTGCATAAATTGTAAGAGGGTGTCATTAGATAAAAATACACGACTATTGTATTATTATGGGGTTGAAACTTGATCTCTAATAAATAAAGACTTAATTATTCCTGTGTATCTTCCTGATCTGAGCTAGCTCTCCAGGTGCGTTGCCCATGGTTAGGAAGGGCCCCTCAACCCAGGTGATGTCCTTGCTTTGCAATTTTATTCGATCTCATTATAGTTGTTGTGTTATTTAGTTTATGTTTGCTAATTTTCAATTTTTGTTCTCTAATTCCCATTCCGTTTTGATTCATTTCAATGCTATCAACTCTACCATTTCTCCAATCCGCTCCTTTCACGCTACAAAGAATGTGTGGATCGCTCCAATCTCCAACACCTTCATTTCATTCATTGGTATTCTTGTAATGCTGCAAATAGCTTCGTAAATCTTCACCTTTGTCATATCCGTACATAGGTTTGAGGTTTTGTTTCATTCCATATATTGTGTCGTTGATATACGATGCTTTTCATATTGTTTATTTAATAGTTTTGTTCTCATATGCATTTTCATTTGTTTGTTGTTATAAAGTTTTGTTTCCATTTGTTATTTGTTATTTAAATTGTTGTGATGTGCATTGTTATTTGATTGATTAATGTATGTGCAATGTTTGTTTATTATACATTGTTTTGTTATAAGTATAACCCTTTTTTTTGTTTATTCCTTATATAGTTATAATATTTTGTTAATAGTAAAAATGTGTTGTTATATGTTTATAATGTTTTTCTAATTGTTTATTTAGAAGTTTATTTGTTATGTATTTATTGTAATGCTTTGTTAATATTGTTTACATGTTTGTTATAATATCGTTTAGTTTGTTTTATATTATGTTATATCGTTTGTTATGTTGTAATTATGTGTTGTTTTATTCATCAAAGTTTTGTTAAATATTATTACGTGTTATTATTATACAAGTGTGAATGCGGCGTTATATGGATCATCCACGCAAAGCATTCTCATCATTGTACATAAAACAAAATTAATCTCGTACTAACATTGACTTCACTTTCATTTCTAGGTGTATCTTTTCCTGAGGACAAGTCTCTGAAGCGTGTTCTTTGAAGTCCTTACAGGGCTTATTAGGAGTTTGGCGGATTTGCTCTTAAAACTGGTAAATTCCCCTTTAGGTCAGTAGCACACATACATGAGGATTTGAGTAACCTCATCTAGCTGACTAATTTGAATGTCAGTTTGGGGAAACTCCACATTTACTTTTAGTTTCCTGTCTTTTAATATAGTTTGTTTTAATTTGGTTTTCTTGTAGTTTCGTTTATTTCCAGTGATTGGTTTCATTTCTTGTACTTTGGATTCCTGCACTTTGATTTTAATTCTAGTTTTTCTTTCATTCATTTTGAAGTGTGTGTTTGTCGGCATTAGAATATGATAGATTAGGCTCTAATCCTGCACATATCATGCCTACACCTCTAAGTCTACGAATTCTAAGTCGATAACTAATGTCTAGAAATTATTGTATATAATTTACCCAACATTTTTCGCGTCGGTGTCGGGGAGGTGCTAAAGGGATTGAAGTTTAGGTAGGTAGGTTGTTTTTATATTACATAGCCTGGTGGAGGACAAGACGAGAGGTAAGAACCTGCATGTCCACTTTAGTGGGTCTCTACCCAAAGCCAAGTATGTTCTTTTTACAAGTGTGTTTACTTTCTTGCAAATGTGTTTACGTTCTTGCAAGTGTATTTATTTTCTTGCAGGTACGTTTACTTTCCTTCAAGTGTGTTTTCCTTTTATGCAAGAGTGTTTCTTTCCTGCAAGTGAGTTTCTTTTCATGCAAGTGTGGCGTGTTTTTCAATTATGCAATTAGGTTCAATTCATTCATTC
>JASDQU010191036.1:4321-17528 GCA_032191745.1 Picea mariana
GACTAAACTAGGAACCTAAAATAAAACTAAAACACACAAATATCTCCTAGACTGTCCAACATGTCCAATGCAATTCGGATGTACCTGAAAAGGGTAAAAAATGGACAAGTTAGAAGGGTATTTTATTAATAAAATGATAAAAAATCTAATTCTATAGACTAGCTATAGAATCTTGTGATTCTATAGATGGTCTAAATCAGACACAGAATCAGCATTAAAATCAATTCAAATATTTAAAAGAATTAAATTCAACTAACATCTAATAGCTATTTGAAAACAAATCATTCAAATTGAAATTGTTATACTAATTTGAAATCAAACAAAACTAAAATCAAATGATTACAAAGATGCATATACTCTGTTTCGTTTGTTGCCACATAATCGGGTAAATGAAATCATGTTGGATAACCGACAGTAATAAAATCGATTCATGATCAATTGAAATCGATATAGTTAAATCAAATCATAGGCAATTGTCATGCTGCCTCATTAACAGGAAACACAATCGAATCCAAAAAATAGCAAGATCATTTTGAAATTGAAATAATTGTGTTAACATAACAAATGATCTATGCCATGAGCGAATCAAATCAAAACTGGTGCATAAATTTTCACACATGAAATCATAATGAGATCAATCAATAGGATCTGCGGGATTAGTTCAATCGTTTGTTATTGCTATTCGGGGCAAACAAACTTGATTGACATTGAATGAAACCGTTCATTTCAAAATGAATTATAACCGGATTTGACAGAGATAACATATGTCGACCAATTCGTTTTGCAAATTGAAATCAAGCAGAGCAACAACTATGATACGGATCCAACTCATGAAAATCATCGTACTAACTGAAAATACACAGCAATCCAATCAAGCGAAGAGCGAATCGAATAATTGGAATTTAACAGAGTCGTTGTGAATCAAAACCGCTCCATGATTCGGGCGTAGATATCTTTTGCACAGGCTTAAATGAGAATATTGTTTCCATAAAAACAGATTCATTGTTTCCAAATCGAAATCGAACAGAATTTTATTCCTGATTTAGGAGATTGTATGACATCAATTCAAACTCACGAAGTCGTTCCAAAATCATAGCATACAAACTAAATTAGAGCTGATATAATCTAACCATAACGAAATTATACCAATTCGAAACGTGATCATGCTCTAAATTTAGCATGAAAAATTTCATGTTCAGATTAGATACAAACAAATCCAATCGAAAGCAAACCATTAATTTCGTTAACTCATACCAACAATTAATCGAATCAAATCCAACGAAAACCACTCAATCGCTAAACTGGGAATGAGCAAATCGTGTATCTGAATCAAAACTTCGTTTAATTTTAGCAAAACGAAAACAATGTACAGGATGAACAACATTATGACAGAGCCATTTCGAATGATAGACAGAGCTATTTGAAAACTAAACTCAAATCATTATATTAATCTGAGGAATTCATAAAATGAAATTGATACCTAAATTCATACCTGTATGACGAGCATACAACTTGATCATGACATTTTGGAATTGACAACGGCTGTAGCCGATTCAACATTCCGAAAAATGATGGAACCAGTGGTTCTCTGCTTCCTATCAGTTTCTTGAAGTTTGTCCCTTTGGCTGGTCAACAATGCAACTTGGTTTTCCAATGATTGGACTTTCGATTGAAGTAAGGGAACATATATATAGTATCGTTCCAACCACATATCACATTGGTCACATGACGACTGTTCGGGCTTTGAAAAAGCAGGTGAGGGTTTGGTTACATTGCCAAGGGTTTCGTTAGGTAACTTGATCCCTGGGTAAATAGGATTATTCTTTAGGCAAGGGGGCAGATTAGAAACGAAATCATAAGGTGGCTTGAAGCACAGACCCTGTGAGTAAGGGTACTCACTAGCTAGGAAGCGTTCTATGTCAGAGTCTGAATCCTCACTAAGGACTATGGGATTCTTCTCAGCACTGGGTTTAGGGTTATTCCTAGCCATCCTCGAAATAAGCTGAGCGTTCTTTTTACCCTTGGTATCAACAGTAGGGTTACCTCTAACCTTTTTGCTCACAGGCAAGGATGGAGAGGTCAACCGTCTCTTGATATTGGAGGATTTTATATTCCTCTTAGAGGTTTATCCCTCCCTTTATATTTGGAAGTTGTAGCTACCTTTGGAAGTCATTACTTCCCTTGAACAATAACTATTGATTATTTATCATATATTGTGCATGGTGTATTGTGGTGTATAGGTGTAGCTCTTATACTATTGTTCATTTCTCATTGGATATAATTGAATGGTTTAAGTATAAGTTTAAAAGGTTTTTAAATTTTACTTGATACTGATTCACCCCCCTCTCAGTATCAACAGAAGAGACGTTTCCTGAGTCTAACGGAGGAGTTTTCCTTTAAGGCTGTGACTTGCCTCGTTTCCTCTTGTTTGGGAAATCATAGAGTTTTCTTTGGATATCTTGTCCATTATCAGCCTTCAGGGAGCAATGATCTTCTAAGTGAGGATGAAGATGAGTCATCATCCATTCCACTCCAGAGATGGATAGATCGGGCTTGTGGATATGCTTGCAAGCAAGAGTTCTAGGATGATCGATATTTTGGTTTCTCTTTTTAGCAGGATTTTCTCCCTCCCACGTGTTGACGATTAAAATCATAAAAATGAATTACGCTCGCAAAGTATTTCTAAAGAGCTATTATTTAACTATGATAGTAATATAATACTAGTAGGTGGCACCCCCTTGTAGACTAGAGGAGCAAGGATATAAATATTACACATGTGTTGTTGTTGTTGTTGTTATGATGTTGCCTACACAGTCCTACATTTTTTATGATGCAATCTTAGTTTCATTTGGCATGATAATAAGTGGATAATGCATTATTGTGGAATGATTTTGGTAATAACTTGTGACATTGAACTGGTTCTATGGGTATGAGGATGATGTGGTTTACAATTTCTATATTATAGCTATGTTACTAATTCTTATGATGATTAATTAGCCACATATATGCAAGTGATACTTAATGGTAGCATGATGAAAACAAAGGGAAATTATGGAAAGGTTCTATAGTTCAAAAAAAAGGGAATAAACTATGTATTTGAGCTATGATAAAAGACTATATGCAAATTTTGAATGAAAGAGTTAATGGATACTAGTGTTAGTACTCGATGTTATGTTATTTGTTTGGTTAATGGACTATGCAAATTTTATTAAAATCAAATGGAGTCGCATATAGAATTGTTAATATGGATTATTGCGTGGAGTTATGGAAAGGATTAACATGTGAACTATCATGGGCAGTGCACTATGCAATAGATATGGTCTCAGATCTTACGATGGTTTGGCATTGTTTATGCATTGGTTATATGGTTTAATTTATTGGTGGATGTTATTCTTACTGGGATATCTCGTAATTCGAATTGAATGGGGCCAGGTGATGGAAGTGACGTGTATTTACTACACGTCACTCCAAACCTTCCCTATCACCCATCACCCTAGAATTGTTCCATTGTTACAATTTCTCTTTGTTGGTTGTGAAGCTCCGCATTTTCAATTTTTTTTGGAAGGTGTAACACCCTGTTTCCCCCAGTTTGTAAATATAACTATATTGGCCAAGAGACTATTGCAAAATCAAATGTGTGAATGTTTGATTTGATGGACCTTTGTATAAAATGTCGATGAATGTAAATTCTATTATTTTAATAGAAAATGGATAAGTGTTGCATGACTGCTGGAAAAGGGGATGTGCTAAGAGAGACCACAAATGCTATGGAAGAGATAGTGGCAGGGGCCAAGAATGGTTGCGTTAACTTCCACCAGACTAGTACTTTACTGGATTTAATTTCTTGGGATCAGAACAACCCTCTGACCCAGGAATGAATTACAATCAGGTTGGTAGGTGGGAAGACCTCCTCAAGAGTTAATGAGGGAATGGGGAAGACCGCCCATATGTAAGGCTTCCAAACCGGACCACATACTGGGGATTCAGGACACACAAAATATTGTTGAGAAAGGAAATAAAGGAAGGCGTGGTGGATGGGGAGAAGGGGGGCTTGTGAAGAGTGCAGGGATAAGAGACTGAGCTCTCAGGTTTGAGGAAGAACTATGAAAAAGAGTGTGTTCTTATCGCGGGAAATAGAGACTGATTCGGGAGAAGGAGAGTAACCTTCATCCCTATCTATTTCTATGGAAAAAGAAGAGATTCAATCTCAAAGAGTCGTGGTCTAGCTCAAGGATGGATAGTGGTAAATCCATTAGGAGTTACTGAGCCTATGGTCAGGTGGAAATGGACACCCCATCCAACAGTCCCTTTATGTTATCTAGTTTTGATAAGTGTTTTCATACTCTATGCATTGAATTGGGAATTAATGGTTGCATGCATGTATTTACATATCTATAAATGTTTTATGTATTGAAATGGTTAAGTTATGTGTATACGTTGGCTTCATTGAGAACTTATGCTTTTGTTTTTCCCATATGCTCCAGTTTAACTCTCAAAGGTGTTTTCCTTAGGGAGATACATCACAGCTCTAGAGTCGGAGAAAGCCTCTTGTCACTACTACCATCTTGGTAACCTCACAAGTTTACCTTGCCCTATTTCATAACTTAAAGTTCTTCAAGTTAGGAAGGTGTTTCCTTCAAACAAGTAGCCTGAGAGACCTTGAACTCACGCCCATAACCTTAACCAAAACCTGGATAATATTAGAGTTCATAGCGCAAGAATCATCTCAAGGTCCATGTGACCTAGGTCTAGGAACCCTACACTAAGCCCGAAAGGAGCTAGCTCATAATTATTTTGTAGTTTCAAGAGTTTGACTCCATGGGATGTCAAACTTCACCATAGTAAACGTTACCTGAAATCCCTGAGTAAAAAGAGTTGTATATGAATCAAGAACCTAACAGAGGATATGAATGTGATCCGTTCATTGGTAGGAAAACCTATCTCAGTCGTCAGATCGACTCAAATATCCACTGGAGTTAACAGATCAAACACCAGCTGCTCGATTAGATCGATGGTTGGGAATCATTACGGAGCATGAAGGTAAAATTAGCGAACGTGCTACTTCACGACCCATAATCAACCAACATCATTGATCTCGTTGAGGTGGAGGATCAACGACCATGATTAGAGAGAGTTGGATGAGCACTTTCCATATTGCGGATATTGGGCCCCGCAATTACTGTGAACCATCAATATGAGAACAAATATCAATGGATGGGAATCATTGCGGAGAGTGAAGGTGAAATTAACGAATGTGCTAGTTCATGGCCCGTAATCAACCAAGACCATTGATATCGTTGGGGTGGAGGATCAACAACCACGATTAGATAGAATCGGGCAAGCACTTTCCAGATTGCGGAGATTGAGATCTCCAATAAAGAGTGAGTGTGTTGGGGCCTTGTAATCACTATGAATCATTGATCCGTGAATAAATTGGTATTGGCCAGATCTCGACCATGAAAATATGAGGGAGGTTGAAAGATGATCAGACTGGAGCAACAAGGAACAATGGGTCCATCCACAGTGATGTGGATGTAAGTTTGATGAGCCACATTCCACTTGGATTCATGCACATCACACACCCTATAACCCTTTTTGAATGTGATACATGTCATCCCAGACAAGGGCACGTGTCACTCCTAACCCAGCTACATGTCATCCCCTGGTACATGCCCACGTTGCCCACGTGGTTGGTGAAATGACTAGGATTCTAGGATTCTGGGACTTTGGGACTCTGGAGGAGTTGAGGTGCTTCAAAAATCCCCAAAGTGTCGAAGTGTCGAAGTAGATCCTAGTTGTTAGCACAGGAAGGCATGTGGCAGTAGATCGTTAAATATGGAGAAGAGAACTCTGGAGGAACATGAGGAGTGAAGTATTGAAGGCCTAAAGTCCTAAAATTTTTAAGTCCGTCAGAAGGGGATGTGTGGCACTTGATCTGTGACTTTGGGTATGGAGTACTTTGGAGGAAAAATGCTTTGGAGTGTTCGAACTCCCAAACGCTGAAGTCCCGAATTGAATCAGGGCTATCAAAATATCTGAGGACATGCAACTTTGTATTATGAACTTCGGAGATTTTCCACTCCAGAGGATTCATGTTGTGGTTGTCTTGGTGTCTGGTCATAGCCCATGCCCATATGTGAGTATCGATGGATGAAAGGGGCTAGGCCTAGAATTCAAACCTCGAAGGATAAACACTGAATTCCCTGTGAACCTATGAGTTAATCAACTACCAAGTCTAGTCATTGGATTTGTTGGTGGATGGGTTTCTTCCATAGAATTAGGGACACTGGAAGATCTAGGATATCGGAGGACTCGGGGAGAAAAAGTTGAGTTGGACCCACGTGGAAGCCTTGTGGCCTTGACCAATGAACACCCAAAGAACTTGGGAGAGGATATATGCCAGATCTGAGCTCGATTTGGAGTATGGAGATCGTGGATGGAAAGATTTGGAAGAGAATAATAGAATAGAGACCCTGAATGGGGGTTTTGGTTTTATTAAGAATAACGCAATTTCGACGCCCCACCATGGGTGTGTTACAAATTGGTATCAAAGCATGGTTACAATGGCCTTCTTGGGCTCATGGAAAAGTCACTTAAAAACTTTGTTTAAATAAAATATTAAGGGTGATGCCCTACCATACCTCTTTCCTAAAGAGTATGGTTAAACTATTACTAAAGAAAATAATGAAAACTTTCTATTGTGTGTGTATTTAAGAAAAATGAACTATATGTTGTTCATGAACTAATATAATGTTAGCTAACATAAAGTGTTTTTTCATTACTCCAGCAATTAGTGGATCATGGGAAACCAAAAGCATAAAGGATGGTGATGCACCATGAAGTTGGGGTGGCTCCCACAATAGAGACAAAGAGTTTGACAAGAGGAGGGCAGTGAAGACCCCTCCAAATCTAGATGAAACTGTAAGGAGCCTTATGGCCTAATTACATAGTTGCAAGGATGAAAATGAGAGATTGATAAAGTAGAAAGAAAAAAAATGGAAATCAATGCAGTCTTACTGCAGAACTTATCCAATATACAGAGGCAACTGCAACATGGACCTGCAACTAGTCATGTAGACTGACGACATATAGAGATAAGTCAAAGTCCACCTGAAATATGAAAACATGGTCCCATAAGTGGCCACACAGGGAGAAGTACCTCATGGAAGGCCCGACTTGGAGGTAGGAGATGCTCATTTTGAGAGTCCTATGGAAAGGGAACTGGAAACTCTGAGGGATCGTCTAGTAGAAAAACTAGATCACATTCTCAAAAGAAAGGAAAGAAGCGAAAGCATTCCAAAAGTCTTGACCCTGAAGAGTTCAGGAAAGCCAAATGAACCTCTTTCGATGGAGAGGTTGAGAAAGGGGAAGAGGTACAAGCTTGGATTCTTGGTTTAAATAAGTACTTCAAAGTTCATGACTATTATGAAAACTTGAAGGCTCGAATAACCATCTTCAACCTGAATGGAAAGGATTCCATTTGGTGGGAAGATCTTAAGAATGTGAAAGGAATCCATGAAGTGGACTTATCATGTTAGGTTCCTAACCGACGGATAGGTAGAACAATATATTAGGATGTAATAAAGGTCAATATTAATAAGGCCTTGCAATAAAATAGAATATGTCGAATGTAAGAATACCTAATAGAAGCTTCTGCTTCTAGAAGGATCTTCCTCTAGATGCTTATTTTGATGGACATATTTAGTATAAATAGGAGTCGAGGGTATGAGAACCCTAGCTTGGAGATTATTGTAATAGAGCTTTTCTCGACTGGAGGTTTCCCCCTCAAAGAGGCCCGTGAACATTTCTCTTGGAATCAAAGTGTTATTTATGTTGTTATTCTTATATCATTTCAGTTTTATTGTGCTGATTGTTCTAGTTATATTACTATTATTCTACCATTTCTAGCATTTTATTTCTGTTCTGCATACCTTTTATATCTGGTATACTACAAGTGGTATCAGAGCACTTTACTTGGCAGAAATTGTGGGTAAATTTTTTTTAGCGTAGAGAGGTATTCTAGCGTATTTAAGCCACAAAGATCTGTTGTTACATGCATAAACCCACGGTTGATGGATTCATACATGCAGGAAATACAAGTGGTTCTTAAGCGCACATTTGTTGGCCACCCTTATAACCCCAGTTGGTACTCCTTCGAGTGGTAGCATAACAGACAACACCTGTGTACGGATCAACCTAGATTTCCTAAAGCTCTCTTTAGATAAACCAATCGACCACTTGACTGCTATAGTGCCACTGAGAAAAACACTCGAGAAGATGCTCTCTAGTACCTGGGTAGTCAGGTAGTATGGCTAAGGGTACGGTCTATCCTCCCTAGTTAGTGCCCTGAGATATTGGGTTGAGTATTATTGTTGGACCCCGTATGTATATCAGAGAGCTATAGCACAGGGAAAACCCTTTTCTGTAGAACCCTTGAATACCTAACCCTTGGGGACAACAACATAAACAAATCAAAACAAACAAGATCTATTGTCCTGCAACTGTGTTCAGGTTTCCAAGTAACTACACATTTCTTCCTGGTTAAGAATTTGGGCATTTCATCACTACATTATTCTTTAGACCAGAGTATAGCTCCACAGGTGTAACAAAAAAATATATATACACACACATATATATATATATATATGGAAATTTTTTCACCATTATTTGAGACCTATTCCATTGGATTCATCTCTTCTCCCTTATCACATTCATACATAACATTTTTCGGCAAAATGTTTTACCCCACCCACCCCTTTTTTGTTCCCTAGTCCTCGTGGCCCATATCCGTAGCCAAGAATTTGAAACTCACTTCAATACCTTGCACTCTAGTCTCACCGAGACCCAAAAAGAAGTGAAACAACTCAGTGCCAATGTTGCCACCATCAATACAACCATGCAGTCCTCAATGGAGGAAATGAAACAAGACCTGACCACCCATCTTGAATCTATATTTTCACCTCTCTACACCAAGATTCATATCCCTACAGATAACCCTTACTTTGACTCACCCCCACATACTGAAGGTGAACATTCTCTCATTCCCATAACTTTCAGCGCCATCACTTTCAATGTGACCTACTCCTTCCGCGGGTGGATGTGACCAAATTCGATGGCTTGGACCCCACTGGTTGGGTAACCCAAATGGAACATTATTTCTCTTTATACGACATTATAGATGACTTGGCCAAACTCAGGTATGGTGTTCTCCATCTAGATCAAGAACATTGGCAATGGTGGAAATGGAGAAAAACTTCTCGTCAAGGGTATATTTCTTGGACACACTTTGTGGCAGATATTTATGAAAGATTTGACACTAACACTAACCATTTGGCTCATTTGAAAAAGTTGAAACAATCAAGAACAGTGGAATACTTTATAGCTGCCTTTGAGCGCCTGAATTTTCGGACAGAGGGCATGTCTGATGCCTTTTTCTAAGAGTGTTTATCAATGGCCTCAAGGATGAGATTCGGGCCCATGTCCTCATGGCTTGGCCTCAAAGTTGGGTGGAGGCTACTAAAATAGCTAAAGAAGAACAACAAGTTGTGTCTTATCAAAATCGAAAACCCTCCTTTATCCCTCGCCCTAAACAAGTAAATCCCACTACTGCCTCCGCTCCACTAAAGATCCAGAAATTGACTAGGGCTGAAAGGGTTGAACACCAACTCAAAGGCCTTTGTTACAATTGTGATGAAAAATATTTCCCAGGTCACAAGTGTAAGGAGAAAAAGTTTTTTATGGCCATCTCCGAGGATATTTCAGAAGAGGATGTTGAAACTCCCCTTGTGTCTGAGTCACCTGAAACCACTAACATAACCCCTCCCTTAGAACCTCCCGAGGTAGAATTGGTCATTCACCTCAATGATCGTAATGGATTATCCACCCCCCAAACCCTCAAGCTAATTGGTTACATCAAGCATCGGAAGGTCATCATTCTGGCTGATAGTGGAAGCACCCATAATTTTATTCATCGCTGCATTGCCCAAGAAACTCATTGCTACATCCATGCCATCAATAATTTCCAAATCATGATTGCCAATGGTGGCTCAATGAAATGTGGAGGGAGTTGTGAAAATTTGTGTCTCCAAATTGGTGACTACCACCTAAAATATCATATGTTTTCTATTGACATGGGTGGTTGCAACATTGTGTTGGGTGCAGACTGGATAAAGAACTTGGGTCCTATTCGCATGGATTTTAAGGAATTAACCATGCAATTCAAACAGAAGGGCCACCAATATAAGTTCCAAGGAATCACCACCGGTTCACCTGAGATCATCAGATCCCATCGCATGGAAAAGTTGCTCAAAAAAGGTCATTCTGGTGTTATTTCCCAACTCCATGACATACAAGCAATAGAGACACCCTTGGTGCCGCAAGACCTCCAAGCCATCCTTTCTAAACATCAAGTGGTATTTTCCACTCCCTAGGGACTCCCTTCTTCCTGTGGTTTTCATGATCATTCCATTCCCCTTGTACCCAGAAGCCTTCCTCCCAATATCCGTCTGTATCGTCACCCCTTTTCCCAAAAAAATGAAATTGAGAAAATGGTCCAGGAAATCCTTAATGAAGGTGTTATCTGCCCTAGTACGAGCCCCTAATCTTCTCCTGTGTTCATGGTCTTGAAGAAAGAAGGTTCTTGGTGCATGTGTCCTGACTTTCGTGCCCTCAACAAACTTACCATTAAAGACAAATTTCCCATTCCGGTCATTGATGACCTCCTGGATTAATTGAGTGGCACCCAATTCTTTACTAAACTTGATCTTTGTTCGGGCTACCACCAGATATGTATGAAAGAGGCATACATTCCCAAGACTTCCTTTAGAACTCATGAGGGACACTATGAGATTTTGGTCATGCCCTTTGGATTGTGTAATGCCCCCTCCACCTTCCAAAGCCTCATGAATAATGTCTTCTGTCCTTTTCTCCATCATTTTGTCTTAGTTTTCTTTTATGATATCCTCATCTATAACAAAAATTGGACAGACCATATTGATCATGTGGATCAAGTTCTCCATCTACTCTCTCATCACCAAATTTTCCTGAAATAGTATAAATGTGCTTTTGGTGCCTCAGAAGTACAATACTTGGGTCATCTGGTTGGCAAGGATGGCGTCGGGGTGGATCCTAAAAAGATTGAAGCTATGCAATACTGGACTCACCCAAATACTCTCAAAATATTGCATGGATTTCTGGGCTTAACAGGTTATTAAAATAGTTTTTTAAGAATTATGGAAATACTGCAACACCTCTCACTGCTCTTCTAAAAATAAATCTTTCGCTTGGACTCCAGCCGCTGCTCAAGCTTTTCAAACCTTGAAGATGGCCATGTGCACCACCCCAAGCCTGGCCCTTCCTGATTTCACAGAGACCTTTTTCTTGGAATGTGATGCCTCAGGTAAAGGAATTGGTGTTGTTCTTATGCAAGAAGGTCGGCCTTTGGCCTTTACCAGCAAGAAACTATCTGAAAGAAATTTGGGAAAATCAATCTATGAAAAGGAAATGTTGGCTATTCTGCATGCCATTGATCTGTGGCACCCTTATCTATTGGGAAAACATTTCCAAATTAAGACAGACCATCAAAGCCTCAAGTATTTTCTAGAACAACGCATTTCCTCCCCGGAGCAACAAAAATGGGTGACTAAGATATTTGTTTATGATTATGAGATAATTTACAATAAAGGAAAAGACAATGTGGTGGAAAATGCACTTTCCCAAAAATATGAAGATGAAGGATCCCTTTTTTCTCTTTCCTTCATTGTATCAGATTGGCTCCAAGCCGTTCACCAGGAATGGCTACAAGATCCCAAAAGTTCATAGCTGATCCAACAATTGCAGTCCAATGCTGCAGCTTCCCTAGGGTACTCTTGGCTCCATGATGATCTTCGATACAAGGGATGTTTTTATTTAAGTAAAAAATCAAAGGTTAAATCCACGGTACTTTATGAGATTCATACTACACCCAAAGTGGGGCATTCCGGGTTTACCAAAACCTATGACAGGGTCAAACATTCTTTTTTCTAGGATGGTATGAAACCAGACATTCGTAATTTTGTCACTGAATGTGATGTGTGTCAACACAACAAGGGATAAACAGTCAAATCCCCGGGCACACTACAACTGCTTCCGATTCCACCTTCTATTTGGAAGGATATCTCTATGGATTTTATTACAGGCTTACCCAAATCGGGAAATAAATCAGTCATCATGGTGGTTGTTGATTGCCTTTCCAAGTATGCTCATTTTTGTGCTCTTAAACACCGGTTTATAGCATCCATGGTGGCTCAAATTTTCATGGATCGGGTCTTCAAGCTTCATGGCATGCCACACTCTATTATTTCTAATGACGACCCAACTTTCACAAGCAATTTTTGGCAAGAATTGTTCAAGCTACAAGGCACCCAATTGCATCTCAACACAACTTATCATCCCCAGACTGATGGTCAAACGGAATTTGTAAACAAGTGTTTGGAAACATATTTGAGGTGTTTTTCCTCGGAAAAGAAAAATCAGTGGGCTCAATGGTTACCCCTTGCTGAATGGTGGTACAACACTTCATACCATACATCTACATGCATGAATCCTTTTGAAGTGGTATATGGACATAAGCCACCTTCAGTTTTCTCATACTTACCTGGTGTCTCAAAGGTCCAGGTAGTTGACCAAACACTTAAAGTTCGAGAGGATATTCTCCATACCCTCAAAGAGAATTTGGTCATGGCACAAAATTTCATGAAGCAACAAGAAGATCAAGGTCGCTCTGAATGTCAATTTGCAGAAGGGGATCAAGTGTTTCTTCGACTACAACCTTACACGCAAACTTCCCTCAAGGCCAAGCATTGTCAGAAGCTAGTGCCCAAATTTGATGGTCCTTATACCGTTCTCAAGCATGTTGGACAAGTAGCCTATGAGTTAGCTTTTCCCAGTCATTCGAAGCTACATCCTATTTTTCATGTTTCATGCTTAAAGAAGGTGTTGGAACTAAGTTCCAAATTCAAACAAACCGTCCTAATTTAGCCCAAGAAGGATCCATTTGGCTACAACCACAAGTATTTTTGGACCACCGTGAGCGTTGCCTACATCATAGAACCATCAAGGAAGTGTTAGTCCAATGGAAAGATACAAATCCATTAGATGCCACTTCGGAACCAACTACCATTCTGCAGCAATTTCCACATCTCAAGCCTTGAGGACAAGGCTATTTTTA
>JASDQU010191039.1:0-20139 GCA_032191745.1 Picea mariana
TAATAAGCCCCCCCCATCCCACCCTCTATATAGAGGGTGGGAGGGGTGGCGCTTATTAGAGAAAAAATATATATTATATATACTTTTTATCTAATAAGCGCTCCCCCTCCCACCCTCTATTGAGAACCCATATGCATGTATTACACATGTTTCTCTCTCCTAGGGGTCTGGATAGTTCCAATTTGGTCCCAAGCAACAAGGCATGTCCTCTTTTTTTTTGGTGAGGTGTCCTCGGCATGCCCTTTAGCTCTCTGGTTGCTATTTTTCAAGCCATTTTACTCGTATAAATTCTCACGTGATGACAAAGAGGCCAGTATTGAATTACTCATATCAATTTTGACCGGATGCAAAATAGACTAGTATTGAATGGTTGGAAAGCTTCAAACACTAGGTAGGGATTAGGGCTCAATGCCAAACAGAATATGTTTAGTCGTAGCATATTCAAACAGATTATGTTTCGATTTTATATTAAGCTTGTTTAGGTAAGTCATGTTGGTCACTTACTTCAGCTTTGTTAGTTGGAAATGGTATGTTGTTATGAGATATAATTACACTAAAATCAATTTATCTTTTCCTCTCTCTATCGTTTTCTATTTGGACATTTTTTTATTCATTGTTGAAGATAAGCTTGATGCTCAGCCTACCCAACAGTCATCAAATCATACAGAGCAGTGAAATAAATGCTCTGCAGTCAGTTTTGACTTTTACCCAGGACCATTGTTGATCCCCTTAAATAGATTTTAGCTAGTCATCAGATCTTCGATGCACGTGGTTGTAGTGGTTAGGATATTTCTCAGCTTTGTTTTATATAAGCAGTAGAAGTATGTTAATTTTATAGATAGAGAAGAAGATAGATAGAAAGAATTTCTGAATAGAGGAGGAATAACAAGTGCAGCAACACTGATTGTAATTGAAGATTGTTGGCAATATAAATCTGGTTTTTCTTTCTGCATATACAATATAATTGAATATTCTGTTTTGTACTCTGTTTATTGTACAAACTTTGTTTTCTTTTCTCACAGATTGGTATCAGAGCAGGTTATAGGAGGTGTTTTGTGTTTATATTGTGGTTCTTTAAAATGGGTAGCAACAATAACATGTGGCAGCAAGTACCATAATTTGATGGGAAATATTATGATGTTTGGTGTATCAAGATGAAGACCATTTTCTGCTCTCAAGTGTTGTGGGAGCTAGTTGAAAATGGTTTCCCTGAGCCCTCAGACCAGGTTTCATTCAATTCACTCACTCAAGCTCAGAGGAACACATTGAAGGAGAACAAGAAGAAGGATGTCGAGGCTCTTTACTTTATACAGACAACTATGGGAGATTCCATTTTTCCAAGGATAGCAGCAGCTACAAAATCCAATCAAGCATGGGAGACTTTGAAAAACGCATACCAAGGCAACAGCAAGGTAAATCTTGTCAAGTTACAAATGTTAAGAAGAGATATTAAAAATTTTCAAATGAAGGAGTTTGAGTCAGTCAATGATTTTTTTACCCGTACTATGAGCTTGGTTAATCAAATTAGAGCTAATGGAGACACTCTTCACGATCAAATAATCATAGAAAAACCCTTGAGAAGTCTTTCTCCCAGATTTGATCCTATTGTTGTAGCAATAGAAGAGTCAAAGAATTTAACTCAAATGTGTCTGGATGAGCTTATGGGTTCCTTGCAAATCCATGAACAAAGGCTGAATAAATCATCTACCATCTCTTCTAAGCAATCTTTTAGATCTCAAGTTTCAGTTAGAGGAAGAGGAAGATCACCCGACAATAGAGGTGTTGCTAGAGGCGGTGGAAGTAAAAGCTTCAGCAATAGCCATGAAAGATGACAAAGAAATTCTTCAGAAACACGTGGAAGAGGAAGGAGCAACAACAATTCACGTGGAAGCTTTTCACAAAGGTATGACAAATCAAATGTCTAGTGTCATTACTGTAAAAAGATTGGATGTTATGCATTTGAATGTAGAAAAAAAAATATGATATGTATCAACAAAATCCAAATTTCATTAAGAGGGAAGAAACTGAAAGTGAAAAGAAAAAAAATTGTTCATCATTTGCAATGTAGCAGAAGAAAAAAATAAGGATGTTTGGTACTTAGATAGTGGTTGTAGCAATCACATGAGTGGAAAAAAAGAAATGTTTTCTAGCATTGATGAATTTGTGAAATCTGAGGTGAGAATGGGAAATAGCAACAAATTTCTAGTCATGGGTAACAGATGCATCTCCATTTGCACCAAGCAAGGTGAAATTAAACAAATTCAAGATGTATACTATGCCCCCAGTTTAAAACACAATCTCATTAGTGTTGGGCACTTAGTTCAAAAGGGATATAAGGTTATGTTTGAGAATGGAGAATGCATTATTTTTTATAGAAATGGTAGTGATAGTCAAATTACAACAATTAACATGAAAAAGACAATAATGTTTCCTTTAACCATGAAGAATGAATTTTCAGCTGTATTCAAAGTTGATACAATAGACCAATCTAGGTTGTGGCATCTAAGATATGGCCACTTGAGTTATGGTGGACTGCATTTTTTTTATAAGAAGCAGATGGTAAGAGGACTACTTTTGATTGAATATCCTACTAAAATATGAGGGATGCATTTTGGGAAAAAAACATAGAAATGATTTTCCCTCTCATAAATCGTGGAGAGAAAGAATTACACTTGAGTTGATTCATTCATATTTGTGTGGTTCTATGCAAACCCCCTCTCTTGGCAAAGGTCAGTATTTTATAACATTCATAGATGATTTCAGCAGAAAAACATCGGTCTATTTTTTTAAGTATAAATATCGGGCCTTTGAGATCTTCAACCAATTCAAGGCCCTAGTTGAGAAACAAAGAGGACACTACATAAAGGTCCTAAGGACTGACAAATGAGGAGAATACATATCAAAATAATTTCTAAATTTTTGCAAAGAACATGGAATCAAGAAGCAATTTACAACAAGGTATACACCACAACAGAATGGTGTGGTAGAAAGGAAAAATAGAACCATTCAAGAAATGGTTAGGAGCATGTTAAAGGATATAGGATTGTCAAATGAATTCTGGGGTGAAGCAATAGCAACTACAATTTATTTTTTGAATAGATTTCCCACAAAAAGTGTTCGTAACATGATTCCACAAGAGGCATGGAGCAAGAAAAAACCTAGTCTTGAAGACTTGAGAGTCTTTGGTTGTGTTGTATTTCAACATATACCCACAGAAAGAAGACAAAAATGGGATGATAAAGGAGAAAAATGTGTTTTTATTGGATATAGTGAACAATCAAAGGCATACAAACCATACAATCCCAAAACAAAGGACTTAACAATCAACATACATGTGATATTTCTTGAAGATGAAGCATGCAATGATCAACAAGGAACAACAGAAGATGTTGGGGAAACAATACCTCCTATGAACTTATCAAATGGAACACAAGGTATTTCCATGGTGATACCTCAAAGCATTTGTATTCAACATGGAGCACAAGGTGTCACCCAAGTGACAACTCCATCGACAAGGTCCCAAGTTGACCCCCCAAAAAACTCCTCCAACAGGAACTCCTAACACAAAAGGAAGAACCAATCCATCATCTTCAAGATATCATGGTCAAGAAAAACAAGAATCATGATGAAGATATATGAGACATCCAGGTATGAAGATGATGATAATGAATTTGTGATTTTTTCTTTCTTTTATGAATTTGATCCTATTTATTTTGAATATGAGGTAAAAGAAAGAAAATGGTGTGATGCCATGGATGAAGAAATGCAAGCAATTGAGAAAAATGAGACATGGGAGCTAGTAAACCTTCTAGCATGAAAATAAGTTATTGGTGTCAAGTGGGTTTATAAAACCAATAATGATGTAGGAGGAAGAATTGAAAAACACAAAGCACGACTTGTGGTCAAAGGGTATAAAAAACAACATGGAAGAGATTATAGTTAAACCTTTTCTCCTGTAGCAAGGATGGAAACAATACAAGTTGTCTTGGAAATAACAACTCAACACAACTGGAAAGTCCATCAAAAGGACGTAAAATCAACATTTCTCAATGGAGTGTTAAAGGAAGAAGTATATGTTCAACAACCCCCTAGTTTTGAAACTCTCGGACTTAAGACGAAAGTGTATAGGTTGAAGAAAGCATCGTATGGGCTCAAGCAAGCACCCAGGGCTTGGTATAGTCGCATTGACTCATACTGTTGAGCAATGGTTTTCGTAAAAGCAGTAGCAAGCCAACACTTTACATGAAAATCAACAATCAAGGTGAAACTCTAATTATTTTCTTATATGTAGATGATCTGATTTTTACAGGAAATATCAATTTGTCCATAGAATAATTCAGAAAAGAAAAAAAGAAATAATTTGAAATGACAGATATGGTCTTATTGATATACTTTCTTGGTATAGAGGTTAAAAAAAAAAAGAATTTGAAATGACAGATATGGTCTTATTGATATACTTTCTTGGTATTGAGGTTAAAAAAACAAATGAAGGTATCTTCATATCTCAAACCAAGTATGTAGGGGATATCGTGAAGAGATTTAGGATGTTGAATAGCAAGCCAACACCAACACCAACAACAACATGTTTGAAGCTAAGCAAAGATGATTGCAATAGCAATGTGGATCCAACATTTTATAAAAGTATGGTTGGAAGTGTTATGAATTTAACAACAACAAGACCTAATATCATGTATGTAGTTAGTCTAATCTCGAGGTTTATGGAAACTCCAAAGGAAACACACTTGCACGTAGGAAAAATAATTTTAAGGTATGTGAATGGCACCAAAATCCATTGAATTTTATATATTGCAGTAGATTACTTTCAGTTAGTTGGGTACATCGGCAACGATTGGGGAGGAAATATAGATGATCGAAAGAGCACATATGGATATGTGTTCCAAATTGGGTCAGGAGTTATTTCATGGGCATGAAAGAAACAACCCATTGTGTTACTTTCCACAACAGAAGCAAAGTATATGGCATCAAAAGAAACAACTTGTCAAATTGTTTGGTTAAGAAGGATATTATCATATCTGAATCAGGAGCAACAAGAGGAAACACCAATATTCGTGATAACCAATCCTCTATAGCTCTATCAAAGAATCCATTATTTCATAGACACAACAAACACATAGCCATAAGGTATCATTTCATAAGATAATTGGTTGAAATTGGAGAAATAAATTTGAAATTTTGCAAGTCAGAGGAGTGACTTGCAAACATATTCAGAAAAGCATTTCCAAAGGAGAATTTTGAGCAACTAAGAGAAGATCTAGGACTCATTGACCTCAAAAAAAACTTCTTTGCAGCTATCCCTCATGGCGATATTACCAGTTTAGGGAAGTCAATCTTAAGGGGGAGTGTTGAAGATAAGCTTGATGTTCAACCTACGCTATAGTCAAAAAGTCATACATGACAGTGAAATAAATTCCCTGTAGCCAGTTTTGACTTTCACCCAACACAATTGTTGATCCTCTTAAATAGATTTTAGCTATTCATCAGATCTTGAATGCATGTGGTTGTAGTGGTTAGGATATTTTCCAACTCTATTTTATATAAGCAATAGAAGTATGTTCATTTCATAGATAGAGGAGAAGAAAGATTGAAAGAATTTATGAACAGAGGAAGAATAGCAAGTGCAACCGCACTCACTGCAATTAAACATTATTGGCAATATAAATATGGTTTTTATTTTTGCATATACAACATACTTGAATACTTTGTTTTGTACTATGTTTATTGCACAATCTTTGTTTTATTTTCCCACATTCATGTATTTCAAATCTTTCGTGTATGTTCTCTATTCATGTATCTAAAACTGATATGCTTGGATTGTATCCTTAAAAACAAATTTGTATTGTGAATGAATTATGAAACTTTTATATTTATATTCATGTATTTCAAATCTATATTGTCTATTCTCTATTCATGTATTTAAAACTGATATGCTTGGATTGTATCCTTAATTTTTTTTTTGTATTGTGAATGAATTATGAAAATTTTATAGTAAGTTCGGTGTAATGTATGTAAGCCACTACAACCATTTCTCTTGTGCGAGAGAATCATGGTATATAAGAAACATGGTAGGAGCTAGAGGATATTTGGCAAACTAAAGAGCAAGCGTTAAGATATTTTCTAGTGTTCACTGACCGATAGTCGAGGTTCCACCATTAGCTCCATTTCATATACGATAATTAATCTATTTGAACATTTTAACGTTTCATACCAAAGTATTAATTTCTTCTAGAAAAATTATACAAGGTCATCTATATTTAGGTTGAATGGAAAAAATTACTTGTTACACCTATTGAAAATGGGCACAATTAATTGTCTTTTAATCTTAAATTCTAATCTTAGAGCTACCAATTGAAAATACTAGCATATTTTTCGTTGTCCCCCCAAATCAATGAATGATATTTAATGTTCATAACTTCCTCTCATTTCTAAATGGATCGGTTAACCTATTTACTTTTTAACATTTACTTAATAATATTAAAAAAATATTGTTTTCCCATTTGAATGACACGGTTTAAGTGATTAGAAAAAAATAATATTTATACAACTCTTTACTGCCACGCTTGAGTGATTAACAGTCACTACCTCATTGCCACATATGGCATGTATCAATTTCAATTAAAACATGTGTGCATTTCAATTTCAATCAAAGTATGCATTACCAGACAGAGCATGGGGGAGCATTACCTCCTTACCAATTGGAGAGTTGTGGGTTTTTAATTTCAATTTCAATTAAATCACGGGTTACCAAGTGGAGCCCCATGCACCGCTATTGGGGAGTCATTGGTTTTTTTACTATAGTTTCAATTTCAATCAACACATGGGTTACCAGGAGGAGACAATTGGATCGTTGTCTCTTTACGAGGTGGTGAGCCATGTGTTTTTAATTGTGTGCACATTTCCCTCATCATTTGCAGTTCCTCACATTTAATTGTGTGCACATTTTAGTTCTTGTTTTTTTTTATGGTAACATTTGAGTTCCTAGCATTTTCCTTCCCACCCTTTGTTCTTATGTTTCAGTTCCTGACATCTTCAACTCAAGAAATAATTCATCGTCATTTACTCAACCTACATAAAACGATGCAAAAAAGAAATTGTTAGGAATGGGGGGAGTTGTTGGTTCAATGATAGGTAAACAACTACTGTATTGTTTCAACCGATTTTTTCCACTATTACTTGGACGTCATCAGTTACCATTTCTAATTGTTTTTTTTGGTTTGTTTTCCAATACAGGATGTGATTTGAGTCATGTGATTGGCATAAATGAATCTAGTGATATCCAAAAGGACTAGCTTGGACATCCAAGGTTTTTTCCAGATCCCGAGCCCCTCTTATGTTGAATTTTAAAGGCTTTTAGAGAAGGAATTCTTGCACAACATGGGATTCTAGAACCATAACTACTACCTCCAACATTGTATCAGAGTTTTGCATAGTTGAAAAATCTTAACTCTATCGCATTTCATTTTTAGTTATTTACAATGTTTTGTTTCAGATAGATCTGACATAATACTCGTCTCACACTTTCTCTCACATTATATCCATTGAAACTGTTAGGATCCAATCCTAACCCCTCTCCTTGGGTCATTAGTTAGTAGGATATGTTTTCTATTTAATAAAGGCCGAGATTAGTTAATAAGGACTAATAAATGAAGAATAATAAGTCAATGTAAGAAGACCTAATAGAAGCTTCCGCTTCTAGAAAGATATTCCTCTAGAAGTTTCGTAAGAAGATAGAATTAGTATAAATCAGTGTAGAAGACATTGGATATATTGTCCTAGATATTATTGTAATAGAGATTTACTCCACTAGAGGTTTCCCCCTCGAAGAGAAAAATGAACATTGATATAATAATAAAGTTTCTCTTCTTGGTGATTATTCTAGTGTTATTTTGGTGTTCTCCTGATATTTTTTTGGATATATCATTATTGTTTTGTCATTTCCTACTAGATATTTTTTGTTCTGCATAATATATTGTATCAAGAATATTGCAAGTGGTATCAAAGCCCTTTCGAGGGAAAGAATTATGGGATAAATTGTTTCCAAGGTGGAGAGGTATTCCAACGTCTTTAATCTACAACGATCTTTCATTACGCGCATAAACCCACAGTCGGGGAGTCATACACACATGAAATACAAGTGGTTCTTAAGAGCACATATGTTGGCCACCCTTGTAACCCATGTTGGTACCCCTTTGAGTGGTAGCGCATCAGAAAACACAAGTATACAAATCGACCTAGGTTTATTGGTTCAAAGGTTTGGATTATCCCTTTCTTTTTATAGGGATTATTACCTTGGCCTTGAGTTTCAATAGGTTGGTATCCCCCAGCATTGGTATTAGTTTGTTGGTTTGGATTCCCCTACTTCCCATGGTTTTGGTTATATTTCTTTCCCTTCCCATTGTTCTTCTTATGATTTTGATTGGGGAGATTGGGAACATTTTGTTTCATGTACACTTTCCTTTGTGGAGGGGGTGTATGTTGACCACCAAGGGCTTGGGGTACTTTTGTTGGAGAAACCATGACAATTGGTAGAGGGATAGGGAAAGGATAGTATGGATTTATATTAGCCCCAATGCATGAGGATATATTACAAGTAGTTCCATGAACATATTTATGTGCATGAGGAGTATAATAAGAGGTATTGGTACCCAATTAAGATGAGGAGTGAGAAGAATCTCAAGAAGTCTAAGCAAGATATCCATAATAGGTGCTAACCCATCAATAAGAGTAACTATATCCATTAGGTCTAGGAGGATTAGGTTGTTTATAGGTATGAGGCACATATCCTATAAGGTCATTGACCACATTGGATGCCCCCGATGCTAATAAGTCACCTGAGCAAGAGCGAGGGACATCATAAAGGATGGTATATAGATAACTTGATTGAGCACAAATAATATTGTATTGTTGTACCTTCTAGATGGATTCTTCCTCATCTCTAGGAATGCTCGTGGATACATCCTTAGAAATAGGAGGTAGGAGGGATTTTAGGTACCGGTACATAAGGAATTGATCATTGATATTGGCTTTGCACAAGGCATGTCTTCTACACCACTCATGGATATGATCTAATATGTTAGTGGTTGTGGTCTGATGGAAATTAGTTAATATTTATTTCCCTACATCATGGTGGACTAGAATATGGAAGAAGGAGATGATTTTTATTTTTTCCATTGAATCAAAGGCTATATGGGTATTTCTAATTTTGTCTATGTGCCATTTAGTGGTAGTTCCCATGAAAGTGCATTGAAAAAGTCTCAACCTAATCAAATTGTTTTTTATGTAGTTGGAGGAACACCAAAGGTGGACGGACATGATATGGTTGGAAGTATTCTCCCTAGATTTACCCTCAAACTTATGATGTTAGAGGGAAGTTTATTTGGCATATTGGGCTAATTTGTATCATGACATATGGGATAATTTATTAAGTTGGTCAAATCGACGAGATTTAAACCTACCATGAAAGGCATTGAATGATGGTTAGCATTATCTTCTACATTCTTTCCTACCATAGTGGAACTTGGGTTGGATGAGGATGAACTAGAGGAAGAAGAACTAGTTCCAAAACTAGATGAACTAGCACCCCTCAATGGTGAGGGGAGTTGTTACTCAAAACAGGTAGAGATTGAAGGTGGGATAGGGGGAGGAACCTTGACTTGTCGACCAGGGGAGATAATTTGTTCAGTAAATAACTCAGGTTGATGGCCTTGTAGCCGACGAGAATATCTTTTAGGGGGGAATATGGTGTTCATATGAAAATACCACCCTAATATGAAAAAATATAATAAAAAAGGTTAATACAACAAATAAATGAACTGAGAAAAGAAATGATCAAACAATACACTTACTTGTGATCAAGTGGCGCAACAAGTGGGTATAAATATGTTTGAATCAAAATCTAGATAGCTTATATCAAGTAGCTCCATCATATAAAGAGAAATGAATCTATCCTATTAGAAAAACTAGATGCCTTAAAACAAATCCTAGTCTATGGATAAGGGCCTTTCAATCGACCAACAAAAAGGGTATTATGGTCCCCACATGCATGATTGAAGGTATAATAGAGACAATTATAACTAGGAGACATTGGGTGATGAAATACCAATGGCCCAGAGAAATCTGTCTTAGGCATCCCCCTCCTATGATAGACACCTGGGTAAGGATACCTAATAGAATGACCACTAATCTACCTCTTTACAGACACATGTAATAGGTTTCCTTTCCTTCAAGATGAAATATATTAGTTTGGTGATATTTAGTAGTGAAAAAGCAAGGAGTCTCAAGCACACCTCTAGTCCAAATCTAGGCATTGTCCACACCGAAGAGTGCACCTATTACCAAAAAAGATATAACCATGTTTGATAGAAAGTATTTTAAAATTACCCTAATAGTCAACTTCTATGTTTCAATATGAAATGACTAAAGGGAATTGTTTGGATGCCTATATCCAATGTCCTAACTTAACTAAAATATTCTTTAGGCCCAAATGGGATTTGATGTGTTAGATTAATTGGTTGATTGTTAGGATAAGCATGGTGGCATGAAACAAGCATATACTTAAGGTGTGGAATGTGTGCATGTGTTGTTTGACTAATTTGAATTTAAATGCTTGAAAATAAAAGTAAATTGCAATCAAATTGAAATCTAAACTAATGAGAAAGTAAGAAAGACAAATATTCAATTGATTAATTGACTCTTTCTGTATCTAAGTTAAATTTAAAAATTAAAATGGACTTTCTAACATTTAGATTTCAAAATGAAACAATCTACTTTAAATTGTCACTCACAAGCAAACAATTTCAAAGAAAAAAAACCTCTAAATGTAAGAAAAATACTAAGGTTTTTATGGAACCCTTTTCTTTCACTATTAGGGTTTTTAAATATGAAATAAATGACTAGATAAATCAACAAATAAATCTGATCTATCGTTGCAAGAGAAAGAAAAAAGAATTTTGGAGAAATCAAGGCAATGGATTCTCACACAAATTTAGCACTAAGAGAAATACTAGGTCACAAATGTATGGTTTTCTTCATCCAATATCTATGTTAAAAGAGATGGGTAATGATTAATGGGAAATATATAGTTCTAATTATAAGTTTATTGGAATAGAAACAAAAGAGAAATCAATCTAGGGAATGGTACTAAAAACCTAGTGGGGTTGTCTTCTCAATCTTATGAAATTATTAAAGAAAATACTTTAGCTACAACAATAGTATTAAAAAATAAACCTATAGGGCCCAAAGAACAATCAAATATCTAGAATAAAATATTAGAAACTGAAAAAAAAAAGTTATGGGTCCAATGCAAAAACTTACCTCGAAAGGTGTGTTGGCTCTTGTAGAAAATTACGTAGAAAGTGCATTGGTTAATGCATATAATTGGCAAAAAATTGAATTTGTCAATGTAGGTATTGACCCCAAAAAGTGTGTTGGCACCTGAGAGCTTCTCGATAGCTATTAGCTAGCCTCTAAGGTAGATTTAAAGGTTTTTTGACACTTGTTTCCTACAAACACTGCACATAAAGTAACAAACAAAAGACCCCAAAAATATCATAAAAATGAAAGGAAAATATGGAATGGGGTTTACCCACAACCAAGGATGAAGAAATGGATTAGATCCCCAGTTGAGTTGCTAATATATTGTGTAAAATCTGCAACAAGGGTTAGAAAATATACAAATCTAGTGGTTATTCTATATCACACACAAAGATAATGAAAACAATACTAGAAACCATAGATTTAAATGAATTTATTCACTCTCTATCTTATGATATTCATTAGGAAAATAAACAACTACCAAAAATGAAAAATAAAAATAAAAATAAAAAACTTAGAACAACAAGTATGTAAATTTCCATAGTTAGTCATAATTTTGGAGAAATTTTATGGATAAAAATTGTGTATGAGGTTTTGAAACATCCAACATTTCGAGTGGACACTCCACCCATCATAAGGGACATAAAAATATCATATGAAAAGTTTTTATTTGGAAAAATTCTCCAACATTAGAACAACAAGCTTATGAAAGAATGAATAAATACTTCATTCCCTCAATGGAAGACATTTTCACATACACCTATGGGGGATTTCTTGAATAAGATAGACCCCTTGGCCTCCTCCTTGGTATGGTTTCTGTTCTTCCTCAGTGTGTGTCTTGGATACTCTCCTTATGCATTAAAGTAGCTATGGTTGTTTCCAAGATCTCTCCTAAAGCACAATGGGTGTCTTGGATTCTAGATAAATTTCAACAACATTTCCTTACTTTCAATGGATGCTTTATGGAAAATGGAGGTGATCTCTTGAATTTATAAGAAATATAATGGTTATCCTTGATATAGTCATAATAATAAAATATTATTTGTTGGTTGTATCAATTTTAACCATTAATTTTAGGGTTTTGGTATTTTATTTTATTTTTCCTTTTGGTTAATTTCAAGAGGAAAAATTCACAAAGGTGTTTTATGTCTTTAGGAAATGCATATGACTTTAGTAAAAGTGGTTCTTTAGGTCATAATAATGTAAAATGATGTAAAAGTGGGTAGGATACATGGTGCCCATACTATGTGTGGTGTATTTCGGTAAACCTAGCATTTTGTTCTAGGTGAACAAATTTTGGGTTACAACATATATGAAGGTTGGATTCTTGGGAATCAAGACAAAGAATCATTTCTAATAGAAGCACAATGGAGCATTAAGGCATCTCTTGAGATAGTGCATTCAGATATATCTGGCCCAATCCATGCAACTTCTATTAGTAAGTGTTGGTATTTCAAATTACTTGTTGACTAATCTCATATCACTTCCATTCATAAAGGGAGCTTTAAAATTATGAAAAATGAAATCAATATATTGTTCCATATTAGGGGAGGGGGTATTTTTTAATTGAATCATGGATATAGGAATTTGGGAGAGCGTGGATGGTTTTATAGGTATTTTGGGGTTGTTATACTTTTTGGTTGGGGGTTTCTAGGTAGGAAAACTAATTCCTACACATGAATGATCAATGAAGCTACACTAAATAGATGATAGGATCTTGCTAAGAAATATAATTGGGATAAATAATCATATCTACAAGGAAAATTTTTCTTTGATAGATAAATCATATCTGGTATCATTATGATCATAAATATTTAAAGGGCATGCACTAAGTTTATGGTATTCAATAATGGGGAAATGTTATCGAATACATGGATAGGAGGGTTTGATATATTCCAAAGTTTCAATATCTCTATGGTAGAATTTATTATTGCACCATCTATTGCTACTAGTTCACATATGAGGAATGGTAGCTCTACCATTACTTCCATCCAAATGCATGTCAAATGCAGTAATGGTCTATAAAAATGAATTAAGAAATTTCCATGGCTTAGTGCATATTAGAAAAACAATTGGGATTAGTAATTTATTAGAAGAAAGATGTGCAAAGTTCCCTTCTTTACAATCCTAAATATGTGGTATCATCGCCTTTTCGCCAGGCTGGTCACCTCATGACACATATGGAAGAAAATATGCTTAGTGTTGTCTTGATTTGAAATATTGTTTTATGATATTTAATATAACATCATGAGGATAAATCATCCCACGCTTTTATAGAGGTGGCACTCCTCTTTATTGATATCAAAGTTTCTTCTTTTGAATTTAGATGCATGCAATAGAAAACCCCAAACAATATTCCATAGAAATCTTATATACATATGTACCCACTGTTATGTATGGATGTATAAAATATTATATATAGATGTACTTGTCAAGCATGTCATATCATTGAAGAAGAAGAAATAAATATGTTTGCAGAGATTTGTATCTATAGGGTTTGGAGTCTTCTTTCAACAGATGGTATGCCTTCCTTTAAAAATAATGTCAACCAAGAATCAACTATGAATTTGCAAGATGATAAAAAATTGTAATGGAATGGTCATTAAAGAGCTTAATATGATCATTTCATTTAAACTCAAAAATGATTTTGATAGACACACATTTGAAATCTCATGATTTAGAATCAAATTATGATAAATCACAAATGTAATTCCTTGAATAGTTATTTATGGGAGAAGTTAATAATAATATCCCAAATGTAATGATCTTAACAATTTCTGAAAGAATATGGCTGAAACAACATCAACAAGATCTCAATGATATTTAGATAAACTAAATTAAACTGCATTTGCCTTCTTACAGGAAGGGATTTTGTTGCTTTGGACCTGAAATATCATGAAAAAGACCGGAAAAAACTAGACAAAGATCTAATCAAACTCAAATATTATTGTTTCCAAACATATAGGGAAAACCTGATGGAAAGAATCAAGAAGAAAGAAAGATGAGGAACAAATTTAAGAAAGCTAATTCACAAAATATTGGAAAGGAAAAACTTGCTTCTTGTGAACTCTCCACTGTTGCAAAAACTCCTTGCTTCCAACAAGCACCCTTTGAATATGATTATTTTTCTCTTTTGTAATCTTCTCTTCATATTCCTAGAACTAAATTTTAGTTGGGGTTTCATTTTCCCCTTTGTATAGGTGAACAAAGATATCCATGACATCAACTGGGACCCACTTTTATAAGCTCAAAACTTTCTTTTAATAAACAATTCCAAAAAATAATTATCTATCAAGATAGAAAATAGTCTCGACTATAATTAAACTTTTAGGGAATGATAGTCATGATTTAAACCATTGAAACCAATTCCAAAGTGTTCTTCTCATCTCTATATTTCCAACGAGCTCTCGTTTTCTCAATTTGGACATCGGGATGAAAATATATGGCCTCCAAAAGATAGAGACTCAACCACTGTTGATTCATCCACATGAATTTTGAGCCCTTGATTTGTTAATTTTCATTATTTATCCTACATGCGATGAATAGTTTTCATATTTTGTTTATAAAAAAAATTCATTCCCATATTATTTAAGTGTGAAGTAGAAAGAGCCATGGAACCTTGCGTAGATTGTGCATAGTATAGATTTTGGTTTCCACCTCATTACCCACTCATCATGCCAAGTCAGTTGCCCAGTCATCTGTTTCCAACCCATACCATCCAAGTATCACCTGGGGGTAGGTCCACTTCACTGTCATGTGCCCCAATATGGTAGGTCCACGCCACTTCTACATGTCCCAATTTGCAAAAGAAGAGGAAAGGGATAAAAAATAAGAATACAATGATGAATTTCGTGAAATAATAAAATCCGAGAATAGGATTATGTAGAAAATCAAGTGTAAAATTCAGTAAAACATTGTAAAATGAGTAAGTGTTGGGAAGTAGTAAAATTTTTTAAGCATGGATATGTGGACTTGTGGGGGTAGGGTAATGCATCCACATTCAAAGGTAAAAAACAAACAAACTCACATTCCTAAAAAATGACTAAGTATGGAGTATGGGTAATAGTGAAAATGACTAAGTATGGGAGTGTAGAGAGTAGAGAGGAAGGAAAATGAGAAAATATCGAGAGTAAAGAGGAAGGAAAATGAGGAAATATCGAGAGTATGGGGTGAATAAATGGATAAGTATGGAGAGTAATGGGAAAATGACAAAGAGTAAGGGAAAAATGACTAAGTATGGAGCAGTAGTATAGAGAGGAGTGAGGAAAATGACATATCTTGGGCATATGACCTCTTTTATAGATTCTGTAAAATGCTAGATGAAGCTGACATGTTGGGATATTTAGTGAGAATATGGACATAAACAATTTCATTATTTTAATATGTTTTATTTTCTTCTCTTTTGTTCAAAAGAGAAACCATCTCTTTTAGCCTTTCATGATGAAGAATTGCAATACTGAAGTTCATTTAAAACTTGGTGGGTCTCAAAAGAGAAACCATCTCTTTTATCCTTTCATGATGAAGAACTACAATACTTAAGTTGATTTAAAACTTGGTGGGTCTTCATGATCAACATGTGAGGGTTATTTGGCACTTTCCAAATTTGAAAAAAAAAATTGTCTCCATTTTAAAGAAGCATAGGTTCAAATATGCACCCCAATCACCGAGTTAATAGGTGTTAGGAAAACACATCAACATGTTGTTGTCATAAGGAGTTTTTCCATCCATATGGGCATGGATTTTTGGACATATTGTCATTTATGTGTTGTCATTGATGTCAACAGTCATAGTAAGCAAAGAAACAAGGTTAATCTCAGAAAGAAAAGTATACTAAGAATCGACAGAAGAACATCACCTTAAGGCTGAAGAAATTCATGAATATCGTTGATCATGATAGGATCAACAATTTTCCAATAATAAAATCTCGGGAGGGTTAGTGAATGAATATAAAATCTCAGAAGAGATGGCATAATGAATTTCAGAAGAATCGTTGGAGGACTAACTCAACAGTGTACAATGACTGATGTTGAACAATTGGACGATTTGTAGATATTAAAGCTTAGAAGATTTAACGAATGAAGATCAAAGCTCAAAAGAGATGGCGCATTGAAACTAAGTAGGTATGGCACAATAAAACTCAAATCAAATCAATATCATTGATGCGCAATTGCTAGATCAATGACAGGGACAAATCACGGAGTTTGGGTGTCGAGTTAAATCACTCGCAAGTTATGATTATTAAGTCATCGTCAACCATTGATCTATTTCAAGTATCTTCATGATTTTTGGATCACTTTTTAGTGGAAGGACATGATCAGCTAAAATGGTTGATAATTCGATTATCCGAATACCCGTCAACCATCAGATCAAACCTGAATTCACGTCAGCCATTAGATCATTTTAAAGTGGAAGGATATGTTAAGCGAGGTAAAAGGGTTGAGAGTTTGATTATCTGAATACCATTAAGGTAAAAGTGGAAGGATATGTTAAGCAAGGTAAAAGGGTTGAGATTTTTATTATCTGAATACCAGTCAGCCATCAGATCAAACCCGAATTCCCGTCAGTAGTTAGATCAAACCCGAATTCTCGTCAATCATTGGATCAAACCCAAATTCCTGTCAACAATAGGATCATTTCGAGTGGAAGGATAGAATAAGCAAGATCAAACCATTGATCTAAGATCCTAATAAAATGAACATCATTCACTTCGGGTCTAAATATGTGAGGAGGTTACGCTCCAGAGTGTTTGAGATTTGAAATTCCTGAAATGCGAATTTTCGTCAACCGTTGGATCATTCTAAGTGGAAGGACAATATAATATAGAAGAGAAACACTCTAGACAGGTCGAGTGGTTGATCCAAGATCTAGATCGAATGAACATATTTCACTTCGGGTCTAAAGATGTGAGGAGGTTACACTTTGAAAATATTGAGATTTGAAATACCCGAAGCCCGAAAATCTGAAATGAATAAGGCCCATCAGATTTGGAGGACATACGATGATTGTTAGATCAGGGTTGTTGGTCAGTAGACCACGTCAGCAAGGACACTCAACAGACCACGTCAGTAAGGACGTTTGGTAGACCACGTTAGCAGGATACATGGCTGACCACATCCGAAATACCATGTCAGCAAAGGGAATATGGGAGACCACGTCAGCAAGGATATGAGTCATCTAATCTAAAAGATCACTTTGGAACATTATTGATCGTCGATCATACTACAGTGAAAGATTGAGATTTGCAATCTCTGAAGTCCAGAGACCCAAAGGTGATCTCGACCATCGATCTAATGTCGGCTGTATTCTCGACCTTCGATCTACTACAGTGGAAGGATAGTGTAAGTGGAATCATTAGCCGACTACAAGAGGTCTCCACCATTTTATGACTGACTCAATAGGTGATCACTCCGGAGGAAAGAAGGGGTTGATATTTTAAATCTCTGAAGTCCGAAGACCCGGAGTAAAACGTGGCCATCCATTTCGATGCTTGATTAAGTCCTAGCCGTTGGATTTCGCAAGTAAAAGGATTAGTGTAAGGATCAAAGATGATCGTTGATCTGTTTCCATGAAATAAACCATCCGATCTAATTTGAAGGTTTGAAAAGTTGAAACCCCGAAGATCCGAAGTGTGAAGTTCCGTCAGCCGCCCATCTCATCACAAGGTTGAATCGTGATCATTGAATTAATAAGTGATCAAGCGCTCATCTTACCTAGTGTTTGGTCACTTTCGTTGATCATATGATATAGGAGATCTAAATGAGAACTTAATACGCCGTTGTAATGGGTAAGCATGTGGTTCTATAATGCCCGGTCACATGTAATGGTTTGAAGGAAGCGCCTCCATAGAATTTGGTCTCTGTGAAAATAACAGAGATTCAGGATCANTATAGTATGAATCAGAGAATATATTAAATCAGAGAAGGAGAGAGAGATGCAGTAAAGACAATGATACAATAGTTGTCCAAATTCAGAAAATAAGGGTGGTTGGGTGGTTGAAGGGAAGGTTGGTGCCTGCAGAGGGAGTTGATGCTTCCTTGTCAGTTGTAGCTGACTAAACAAGTGGTCGCAGCCTCCTACCAGTTGGTGTTGGTGAACTAGGGTGTGGGTGCATCTTGATCAATCAGTGTTGATAAAAAAGGAAGTACATCTTCCTTCTATGTAACATGTAAATTTTTTTTTGTAGTTAATAGAAAAGTGTTTGTGGTTTTCCCATTTGGGTTCCATGGTAAAATACTGTGTTAAAATTTTGTTTGCATTAATAAGTGAAAATTCGATATAATTGTTGTGTCATTGATTCACCGCCCCCTTTTCAGTGACAAGATCTGATCCTTCAAACCTCTTGTCCACTATAATATATTTTACTTTGACATGCAATTAAATCTTAATTCTATACTAAAGTCTAAGTTACAAAGTATGATTAAGTCTTTTTAATAGAAAAATGTAGGCAAGTGGATAAATTATATACTGGAATTGAGGATTAATTGGCATTTTCTAAGTTTTAAAAAGTAGACCTTAAAAGTTTCTAGTACCAATTAAAATCATGATGTTTCTAGTTTAATTTTAGTGCATTCATTGCATTATAGCATTAACCCATATGATCCATATGCCCCTCTTACAAAATAATATATTTTTTTGTTTGGTAAAAATGATTCTTATATTAATATATGAAAAAACATAATTCAATTCTAAAGTACAAGGAAGGAAGGAAGGAAGGACTCATTTCTACATGAAGAATAGTAAAACTTCCCCTAGGTCATGTAGATCCCTAGGATCACAATATATTGTATACCTCCTAATGAGAGTGTTTTTTAGTCTGAATGCTAAGAAAACAAGATTTTGTTATCGGGAAAATCACTAACCTAAACATTACTACAAAGACAAGTTTGATAGATAGATGGATAATTTCTCTTAAAATATCAATGAGGTCAAAGATGTAAAGGTTGAAGATTTATGACTTGAGGTGGCTCATCCTTTTAGGTATACACATAGATATCCATATACATAACCCCCTCTCAACCAATGCATGACCATGTATTACATTGAAGAGATGGGTAGAACTAGTACAAAACCAAGACCTTGAACCCAAATCTATCATGTTACAATGGCATATCCCTATGTTGGGATGTTGATGCACTTATTTGCTTATTTTTTTTATTTGCAGTCTTATAAGATTTATGTCTTGTATTTATACTAGGGGTAGAAATAAAAAGGGGTATTAAAAATGCCACAAAAATTTAGGTACATAGGATATATAATAAAATAGGTTTTTTTAATTGGAAAAATGTATTGCAAGGGGGGTTCAACAAAAGGGTTTTGGGAGATATTTTTCAATACATAATGAAATTAAGGCTATTCTTTAATATCCCATGAAGGAAGGTGATACGTCATAATTTCCTTGAGTGAATCCTCCGTTGTAGTGTACCTTTTTGCTTACCCAGAGCTTATAACGCACTATGTAACATTCTGTACACGCACTTTTACATAATTCGTACAGAATAATATAATCACATGCAGTCAAGTAAAGAAATACATTTAACTCAGAGTAAAACGTATAATTTACTGCTATGATTAAACAATCCATAGAATTTAACAGTAACTCATATACACAGCGGAAATCATGATAATTTATGTAGCACAGTCATGGAAAATGTGATAAGAACATATTTAGATACTTATCTTGTAACAGTAGTGAAATCCACCAACCAAGTGCAGGCCTTCCACGAACCTCCTAGCCTTAGACCACACTGCTCATCATCTCAACAGTGGGTCACCCCCGAGCTGGGACTGAGCTCCACCCCAAGGCAAGGA
>JASDQU010191040.1:0-14419 GCA_032191745.1 Picea mariana
TAATAAATTATCACCAAAGTACTATGGCCCTTATAAGGTGTTGCAAAAGATTGGTACTATGGCATACAAATTGGAGCTGCCTGCATCTTCACGAGTACACCCAGTTTTCCATGTTTCATGCTTAAAGAAGGTTATAGGCGACAAGATCCCAGTTCAAACTATATTGCCAGAACTTAACAAGGAAGGAAAAATCATATTGGAGCCTGAACCCATCACTGACACAAGAATTCTCCAACTGAGGAATAGATCCATTTCAGAGTATCTCATTAAATGGAGGAAGCTACCGGCTGAAGATTCCACTTGGGAAGATGAGTCTTTTATACAGAAGCATCCAGAGTTACTCAAGCGTTGCGGACAACACTTGTCTCAAGGGGAGGGGCATGTTAAGCCCTAATATTGGCTCATTACCACTTAATTGGGGCATATTATATTAGTAATGTTATTTTATTTATGTCGGCTTTAGGCCATTAGTTGTAATTTAGATTAGTAATGTTATTTTATTTATGTCATCTTTAGGCCATTAAACCTCCTAGTCTCCTATATATACCAAGGAGACATTTTCATTTTGAATCATCTTGTACTTGAACATTTAAGTTGGGTGAAAGGAGGTTTCCCTCTAGAAGAGGCTTAATATCTGAAATTATCTCTTTTTCAAGGCATTGAGTACTTTTCCTGAGGTTTTTCTATGCTATATTGATGTTTGGTTCTTAACAGTCCCAATAGTCGATTAATCAGAGGAAATCGTGGTCATGGTCATCCCAGAAGAATGTGGAAAGGTGCACTATTTACAGTAATCTAAATGTGCATATGAGTGAGAAGGAATCCATGTAGGAGATGGTGATAAATGCGAGAAGAAATTTGTGATAGGAGAATGGTTACAACATTATCACCACATCTTGGGAAATATCCACAGATGAAATCCTGTCGCGTACACCCGACACATTCTTCATTGTTGGAAATCACTCGAAATCACTACCTGTCAATTTGATGGATATCTATATCACTGAACTTCTCTTGAATTCGTTTCATCCTGGAAAGAACATTGTTTTCATATATAATGGATTTCAATCACTGTGCAAAGTTTGACACACAAGAGTGCACTACAAAGTTTGGCACACATGATGAAGTGTGGGCCAACAGAGAAACGTTAGAGGGAAGAATATTTGAGGAGAAAGAATTAGAAGAAGAAATAATAAATTGATTGTAACAATGTTTTTGAGTGTGTAGGTTTACAAGACAATAGTTTGTTTTCAATGGTGAATTATTATGAAGAAAACAGGGAAGAAAATGAAGATATTGATGAAGAAAATATTGAGTCAATTTTTATATTGTGAAGCCAAGAAGAAATCAAGTATTATTATGAATTGATGTTGCAACAATCCATTGAGAAATACATTGATGATTGTATCTGGAAATGAAATAAACCCACTTATGAGAAGTTGGAAGAATTTGCAAGCATTAAAGACAAATGCTTCCAAGAACCTGCAAAAGCATTGAGGACGAAGAACAATATTCAACTTCCAAGTTCCAAAATGATGAAGAACAAATCCAAGAGGACACTGAAGCATAACAGAGTCAAGATGAAACATATTTTGAGCATCAAGCCAATGAAGAAGCTCCATCACCATCACCATCTGACAACAAGAAAGGTCAAAATGAAATCGTTAGAGTCAAGTTGTAATCCTAGTTGAGACTCACCAACATGCATGTTACTTATGTTAGGAATTTGTATTGTAGACAATCAATTTCTCCATTAAAGGAGAGACCTAGAAATAATGGAGATTAGTTTTGATTTAGTTAGATGTTGTTTCCAACCATCTAAACCAAATATCCTCCTATATATTGTACTCTTCATTGATTTAATAAAATGTACAGCGTGGCTTTGCTTTGATGGCCTCTAGGTGCAGCTAGTTTCCATTCCATTTCATTCCATATAATTTCAAGTAAAACTCAACTATTCCAACCTAATAACTGGAATATCATCATCAATGTTGTTACCATGATTAAAAAACATACATATAACTATCCCACTGATCTACTAGGCCTAACGATCACTAGGCCCACTACAATTGTTCTGCACCATTGATATCTTCTCTATCAATCTCCATCGTCAACCTTTCTATGATCGATCCTCACTATCAATACATAGAGATAACCTTATCTCTATCATCATCAATCTCCTACTCATTGTCGACACAATTTCCAACCATGTCGTTGTCTCTGATCCAAAAGGAAATATCATCATCAACAATATTATCAATATATTTGAGTCCCAATATAACAAGGTCTCGACGATATAGGGGGAATGTCATTGTCAGTGATATTAACATGAACCTTAGGTCCCGATATTCCAAGTCTCGACAATACAGAAAAGTACCCCATCAATCTTGGTCGTTGATATGGAAATGGGTTTGCCCCAGTCTGATCTTGAATTTCCCTTTCAAAACACAAAAAAAACATGGCCTGTTAAAAGCGATGGCCATGATCAACTCCCTATATTCATAGAACCGTCACTATTCCTCAATTCCTATAAGGGAATTCAAACTCTGGTTCTTGAAGTAATTTGACAATGTCTTGCCTTGCGCACAGGTTAAATTCAATCTTTGCTCATCCAGGACTCCAACCGATTTCAACAACAAACTCAACCAATTTGTTATCACATTAGTATCATCGATATCATATGATGATCGATAATCAATCACAATATATCTCCCTTACATGAGACTTAAACAAATGATTCAATCTAAAACTATGACAACGAATTTGGAGAGAGTCCGATCTAGACTTCAATCACTCAACACAGGAACACAATTACAATGGAAGATACCCAAATTTCACATCGACACAAAGAACTAATAAACACACATATTTATACCAATAAATATCTATACAAAAATTTACACAAACGCCTCCTTTCATTTCTTGGCTTGATCTACAATTCATTGGCCTTTTCTTCATCCTTTGGCCACACTTGCTTCACTCACACTCCTATTCAACTCTCTATGTCTCTCTCTAAATCATTTTCGTCTTTTCTCTTCCCGTAGTATTACAACTTAAAAGTGCAATCTGAGCTATCAATTAGCTCAGATCCTATTCATACTCCAAAAAAATATGCAACGTAGACCTAGGATCTCTTAGATCCGCAATATCCTCATCTATCCCTAAAATCTATTTCAAGCCTTGAAATCTACTAACAAGGTTGATTCAATTACATATTTACCTTTCCAAAAATATTCCTTCTTAATTAAAACATTCTCAATCAAATTAATCATATCATATGTAGATCCTTCTAGATATAATAAAACATAGAAATTACAAGAATTTGAATTTATGGAACCCACTCCATTGGTAAACTCAAAGACTGCTAAGGCCTAATCAACATGGTTTATTTTGGAGAGAAAATTCTCCTACACCAGTTTACAGACAGACCTTCTAAGGTAGAGGTAGAAATCTCTATATGACATGAACATAGTGAGAAAAGTTAAATATGAGAAAGGATATTTTTTGATTAAGAAGTGGGTTATAATTCCCTCATTTATAGATCATATTGGCATACGAGAAGTTGGAAAGGCTTGGAATAAAAACAATAATGTTGGACTCCTGAGATCAATACTTTAAATGCCAACCTAGGGTTTGTACAAATTTGAGAGGCACTGTGCACATTTTTTTGAAACCCCACACATTGATCCAGATTCAAATCCAAGAGCTTGATGGGGCTCAGAAAGGCCTAAAAATCAATGTTCTCAGAATGGCTTCGAAATGGACATGTGTGTAGGCCTCGTCTATACGAACCCAACACAACTTGAATAGGTTCAAACATATGCCATATGCTCCTGATATCATGTTCTGTTTGAAAATTCAAACAAACAAAAATTCAGCAAGTCAACAATCAAAAGGTCAACACTGTCGTCAACACGATGACATGGCAGTGTGACACGTGACACACTCATACAAGTGCCACATGGTAGGGTATGACAATGCATGGATAGTGATAGGAACTAATAGCACATTGAGATGTGGCATCAAAGGACAACAAATGGTGGGGTGCCACGTGGCCCAGACATGGGCTTGCACGCGACACACTTTGGTTGGATATTAAGTTCATTGGAAGCAATGTTGTGGAGTATTAGGAATCAAACCAGCGAACTCTCCCAAAGAGCATAACGCTTTCACAAATTCCCCAATATCAAACACACCCATGTGTTTCTTGTTCCATATAACCCACATTATAATATATATGTGGCATTGTATGTTAAGAAATGGCGTGAAGGGGGTTGGGGATAAATCCTAGACTGTGGTCTCTTATCATAGCACATGAATGGAGGCATGGCGTAACCACCATCCATTAAAAAAAGGGCGTGGTCCTATCATCCATTAAAATAACCAGGAGCTAGGTTCTTATCTACTTGAAATGCACATGGGAGGTTTTTTCCTTTGATTGAAGGCTCTATGCATATACCCATGAAAGTAGGAGCTAGCACGATTTAAGGGCCAACGCTTAGCCCCTTGGGCTAGCGCTTGGCCAAGTTAAGATGCATGTGACCAAGAATTGGGGGGTGCACATCCTTTTTGGGGGTATTAAACCCTATATTAAACATAAAGTGGGTTTTTAACCATATCTTTATGGTTTTATTGATTTTATTAACCAGTTTTGGTTATTTGGCCATATCTTGGTGGATATTGGGCCAAATTGAGTGCCACGAAAAGTGGGATGTTGGGATTTGATACCTCTACCTAATGGATATATAAAACAAGCCATTGTGAGGTTTGAAACAAGAAATAAGAAACAAATAATCTTAAATCAAGTCGAGGAAGAACTTTCCAAGGTCAAGTAGTCTTGAGCAGTGCAAAGTAGATGAGCTTTGGAGGCAATTTTCGAGAGTTCTACTACTCTGTTTTCAATGTCGTCTATTGCATCATGTTTACAAGACAAAGAAGAATATATATAGTCATTCAGAGCCCTATATGATGTCATTTTAATGAATATTGTAAAGCATTGAATATTGAATAGAGAAAGTGTCTCTCACTGAAGACAAAGGCCTAGAGACATAGGCGGGATTGCCGAACTCTATTATCAACTTTTTGTGTACAATTGGTTGATGGTTTGCTTACTTTGTGTTATCTTCTATTCCTATTAATTCTATAAGTATTTGTCATTTTCATATTCACATGCACCGTTAGAAAAAGGTCTTGATAAATTGAGGTCATTGTGTGTAATTGCTAATCTTTGATTTTTGGATCAAGTGGTATCAGAGCAAGAAACACTTGTTCACATTGTTAGAAGAGAAGACATTGTGAAGGTAGTTGTTGGAGGCTGCATCCAGAGTTGGAGGCCCAAGCAAAAGATGAATTTTGCAAAGGAACAGAAGGACATTGCCGAGGAGCAGAAGGGCATTGCGAGAGGACAACAAGTGAATGTTGCAGAGAAGCAGAGGAATGACCAGGACACTTTGTCGTATGCTTCAGATCCAAGAGCTTGATGGGGCTCAGAAAGGCCTAAAAATCAATGTTCTCTAAATGGCGTCAAAATGGACGTGTGTGTAGGCCTCATCTATATGAACCCAACACAACTTGAATGGGTTCAAATGGACATCGTATGCTCCTAATATCGCGTTCTATTAAAAAATTCAAATAGGCAAAAAGTCAACAAGTCAATAGTCAAAAAGTCAACATTGATGTCATCATGAAATCATCATGATGACATGGTAGCGTGACACATGGCATGCTCATACAAGTGCCACATGGCAGGGTATGGAAATGACTAGACAATGATAGAAACCAATAGCATGTTGACATGTGGCATCGTAGGAAAACAAATGGTGGGGTACCACGTGGCCCAGACATGGGTTGCCACATGGCACCCATTGGTTAGACATTAAGTTCATTGGAAAAAATATTGTGGAGTAGCAAGAATCGAACCGATGACCTCTCCCAAAGAGAATAACGCTTTCACAAAGTCCCAAATAGCCAACACGCCCATGTGATTTTTGTTCCATATAACCCACAATATAATATATATGTGGCATTGTATGTTAAGAAATGGCGCAAAGGGGGCTGAGGATAAGCCCCTACATGTGGTCTCTTATCATAGCACATGACTGGGGGCACGGAATAACTACCATCCATTAAAACAAGGGCACAGTCCTATCATATGCCAAAAGAACTGGGAGCTAGGTGCTTATCCACTTGACATGCACATGGGAGGTTTGTTCCTTTGACTGAAGGTTCTATGCATATACACACAAAACCAGGAGCTAGCGCGATTTAAGGGCCAATGCTTAACCCTTTGGGCTAGCGCTTGGCCAAATTAAGATGCATGTGACCGAGAATTGGGGGGGGTGCATCCTTTTGTGGGGGCTTAAACCCTATATTAAACATAAAGTGGGTTTCTAGCCATATCTTTATGATTTTATTGATTTTATTAAGTAGTTTTGGTTATTTTCCCATATCTTGGTGGATATTGGGCCAAATTGAGTGCCATGAAAAGTGGGATGTTGGGATTTGATCCCTCTACCTCATGGCTATATAAACCAAGACATTGTGAGGTTTGAAACAAAAAACAAGCAACACATAATCTTTAAGTAAGTCGAGGAAGAGCTTGCTAGGGTCAAGTAGTCTTGAGAAATGCAAAGTAGCTAAGATTTGGAGGAAGTTTTCGGGAGTTCTACTACTCCCTTTTCAATGTCGTATGTTGCATTAGGTTTCTGAGACATAGAAGAATATAGATAGTCAGTTAGAGCCCTATATTATGTAATGTTAATTCATATTGTAACACATTGAATATTGAATAGAGAAAGCCTCCCTCAGTGAAGACAAAGGCCTAGAGATGTAGGTCGGATTGTCAAAATTCATTATCAACTTCTTGTGTACAATTGGTTGATGGTTTGCTTACTTTGTGTTATCTGCTATTGCTCTGCATTCTTTAAATCTTTGTCTTTTTCATATTCACATGCACAATCAGAAAAATGTATTGATAAATTGAGGTCATAGAGTGTAATTGCTAAGCTTCGATTTTAGGATCAAGTGGTATCAGAGAAAGAAATACTTTTTCACATTGTTAGAAGAGAAGACATTGTGAAGATAGTTGTTGGAGGCTGCATCTAGAGTTGCGACACTCAACAAAGCCTGAAGGGATTGAGAAAAATATGGATGCTAGGAAGGAACAAAAGGACGTTGCCAAGGATAAGAAGGGCATTGTTAGAGGACAACAAGCGAATGCTGCAGAGAAGAAAAAGAATGACCGCGACACTCCTTCGTATGCTTCAAGTCCAAGAGCTTGATGAGGCTAAAAAAGGCCTAAAAATAAATGTTCTCAGAATGTCATCAAAACATACATGTTTGTAGGCTTCATCTATACTAACCCAATGCAACTTGAACAGGTTCAAATGGATGTCATATGCTCCTGATATCGCGTTATGTTTGAAAATTCAAATAGGCAAAAAGTCAACAGTCAAAAGTCAATGCTGACATCAGCATGACATCATCATATGACATGGCAGCATGACACATGGAACACTTGTACAAGTGCCACATGGCAGGGTATGACAATGACTGGATAGTGACAGGAACCAATAACATGTTGACATGTGGCATCAGAGGACAACAAATGGTGGGGTGACACATGGCCTAGACATGGGCTACCACGTGGCACCCATTGGTTGGACATTAAGTTCATTGGAAAAAATATTGTGGAGTAGTAAGAATCGAAATAGAGACCTCTCCTAAAGAGCATAGAGCTTTCACAAAGTCCCCAATAGCCAACGCACCCATGTGTTTCATGTTCCATATAACACACATTATAATATATATGGCATTGTATGTTAAGAAATGGCGCGAAGGGGGCTGGGGATAAGCCCCAGCCCGTGGTCTGTTATAATAGCACATGACTGGGGGCATGGCATAACCACCATCCATTAAAACAAGGGCATGGTCTTATCATCCACCAAAAGAACTGGGAGCTAGGTGTTTATCCACTTGAAATGTGCATGGGAGGTTTGTTACTTTGACCGAAGGTTCTATGCATATACCCATGAAACTAGGAGCTAGCGCAATTTAAGGGCCAACATGTAGCCCTTTGGGATAATCCTTGGCCAAATTAAGATGCATATGACCGAGAATTGGGGGGTGTGCATCCTTTTTGGGGGGAGTAAGCCCTATATTAAACACAAAGTGGGTGTTTAACCATATATTTATGGTTTTATTGATTTTATTAACTAGTTTTGGTTATTTGGCCATATCTTGGTGGATATTGGGCCAAATTGAGTGCCACGAAAAGTGGGATGTTGGGATTTGATCCCTCTACCTCATGGCTATATAAATCAAGCCATTGTGAGTCTTGAAACAAGAAACAAGAAACAAATAATATTGAATCAAGTCGAGGAAGAACTTTACAAGGTCAAGTAGTCTTGAGCAGTGCAAAGTAGTTGAGCTTTGGAGGCAGTTTCCAGGAGTTCTACTACTCCGTTTTTCAGTGTCATCTGTTGTATCAGGTTTCTAAGACAGAGAAGAATATAGATAGTCAGTCAAAGCCCTATGTGATGTAATTTTAATGCATATTATAAAGCATTGAATATTGAATAGAGAAATCCTCCCTCATTGAAGACAAAGAACCGAAGACGTAGGCAGGATTGCCAAAATCCGTTATCAACTTCTTGTGTACAATTGGTTGATGGTTTGCTTACTTTGTGTTATCTAATATTGCTCCTAATTATTTAAATCTTTGTCATTTTCATATTCACATGCACCGTCAGAAAAAGGTCTTGATAAATTGAGGTCATGGTGTGTAATTGCTAAGCTTCGATTTCAAGATCAAGGATTTTGGATCACACCTCCCCACTAAAGAACCTTTTGGCCCCAAAAAGGTTACAAAAATGGACTTTGACTGATTACATACTCATAATGAGAAAAAAAAAACACAATGTTGTACAAAAATGATGTTATAACAGGTCATAATTTCAACATGTGTGATTACATTAATGGAAGCAAAATACAAGAATTTGGAGGTGCATCCTTGGTTCATTCTATTTTCCTTCCATTAATGTAATCACACATGTTGAAATCGTGACCTGTTATAACATCATTTTTGTACAACATTGTGTTTTTTTTTCTCGTTATGAGTATGTAATCATTCAAAGACCATTTTTGTAACCTTTTGGGGACCAAAAGATCCTTTAATTGGGAAGTCCGATCCATAATCCTTGATCTCAAAATAAAATCTTAGCAATTACACACTACGACCTCAATTTATCAAGACCTTTTTTTGGCAGTGCATGTGAATATGAAAATGACAAAGACTTAAATAATTAAGAACAATAGTAGGTAACAAAAAATAAGAAAACCAAAAACCAATTGTACACAATAATTTGATAATGGAGTTCGACAATCCCACCTACCTCTCTGGGCCTTTGTCTTCAGTGAAGGAGGATTTCTCTATTCAATATTCAATGCTTTACAATCTACAATAAAAATACATCATATAGGGCTCTGACTATGTACCTATATTCTTATCGATCTTAGAAACCTGATGCAACAGACGACACTAAAAATGGAGTAGTAGAACTCTCGAAAACTGCCTCCAAAGCTCAGCTACTTTGCACTGCTCAAGACTACTTGACCTTGGCAAGTTCTTCCTCGACTTGTTTCAAGATTATTTGTTTATTATTGATTTTTTCAAACCATAAAAATGGCCTGGTTTATATATACATGAGGTAGAGGGATCAAATCCCAACATTCCACTTTTCATGGCACTCAATTTGGCCCAATATCCACCAAGATATGGCCAAATAACCAAAAATGGTTAATAAAAACAATAAAACCATAAAGATATGGTTTAAAAACCACTTTATGTTTAATATAGGGCTTAATCCCCCCAAAAAGGATGTGCAGCCCCCAATTCTTGGTCACATGCATCTTAATTTGTCCAAGCGCTATCCCAAAGGGCTAAGCATTGGCCCTTAAATCGTGTTAGCTCATGGTTTCATGGGTATATGCATAGAACCTTTGGTCAAAGGAACAAACCTCCCATGCGCATTTCAAGTGGATAAGAACCTAGCTCCCATTTCTTTTGGTGGATGATAGGACCACGCCCTTGTTTTAATGGATGGTGGTTATGTGGCATCCCCAGTTGTGTGCTATGATAAGAGACCACGGGCAGGGGCTTATCCCCAGCCCCCTTCATTCCATTTCTTAACATACAATGCCACATATATATTATAATGTGGGTTATATGGAACAAAAAACACATGGGTGCATTGGCTATTGGGGACTTTGTGAAAGCGCTATGCTCTTTGGGATAGGTTGTCAGTTTGATTCCTGCTACTCCATAATATTTTTTCCAATGAACTTAATGTCCAACCAATGGGTGCCACGTGACAGCCCATGTTTGGGCCACGTGGCAACCCACCATTTGTTGTCCTTCGATGCCACATGTCAACATGTTATTGGTTCCTATCACTATCCAATGATTGTGGTACCCTTCCATGTGGCACTTGTATGAGCGTGCCACATGTCACGCTGCCATGCCATCATGATGATGTCATGCTGATGTCAGCGTTGAATTTTTTACCATTGACTTGTTGAGTTTTTGGCTGTTTGAATTTTTTAATAGAACATGATATCAGGAGCATACGACATCCATTTGAACCCATTCAAGTTGCATTGGGTTCATATAGGTGAGGCCTACACACACGTCCATTTTGATGCCATTCTGATAAAAAAATATTTTTAGGCCTTTCTGAGCCCCATCAAGATCTTGGATTTGAAGCATACAATGAAGTGTCACGATCATTCCTCTACTTCTCTACATCATCTGTCTTCTGTCCTCTCACATTTCCCTTCTACTCCTAGGAAACATCCTTCTGTTCCTTTGAAACATCTATCTGTTTCTCGAGCCCTTCAGGGTTTGTTGAGCATCACAACTCTAGATGCAGCCTCCAACAGCTATATTCACAATGTCTACTCTTCTGACAATGTGAACAAGTGTTTCTTTCTATTATACCACTTGATCCCGAAATCGAAGCTTAGCAATTACACACTGTGACCTCAATTTATCAATACCTTTTTCTGACGGTGCATGTGAATATGAAAATGACAAAGAATTAAATAATTAAGTGCAATAGAAGATAACACAAAGTAAGAAAACCATCAACCAATTGAACACAAGAAGTTGATAATGGAGTTCAGAAATCGCACCTATGTCTTCGGGCCTTTGTCTTCAGTGATGGATGATTACTCTATTCAATATTCAATGCTTTAAAATCTACATTAAAATTACATCATATAGGGATCTGACTGACTAGGTATATTCTTCTCTGTCTCAGAAACCTGATGCAATAGACAACATTGAAAACGGAGTAGTAGAACTCCTAGAAATTGCCTCCAAATCTCAGCTACTTTGCACTCATCAAGACTACTTGACCTTGGGAAGTTCTTCCTCGACTTTCTTCAATATTATTTGTTGGTTATTTCTTGTTTCAAACCTCACTATGGCTTGGTTTATATATCCATGAGGTAGAGGGATCAAATCCCAACATCCCACTTTTCGTGGCACTCAATTTGGTCCAATATCCACCAAGATATGGCCAAATAACCAAAACCGATTAATAAAATCAATAAAACCATAAAGATATGGTTAAAAACACACTTTATGTTTAATATCAGGCTTAAGCCCCCCAAAACGAATGCAAGCCCCCCAATTCTCGGTCACATGCATCTTAATTTGGACAAGCGTTGGCCCTTAAATCGTGCTAGCTCCTAGTTTCATGGGTATATGCATAGAACCTTCGGTCAAAGGAACAAACCTCCCACATGCATTTCAAGTGGATAAGAACCTAGCTCCTAGTTCTTTTGGTGGATGATAGGACCACGCCCTTTTTTTAATGGATGGTGGTTATGCTGCACCCTCGGTCATGTGCTATGATAAGAGACCATGGGCCTAGGCTTATCCGCAACCCCCTTCACACTATTTCTTAACATACAATGCCACATATATATTATAATGTGGGTTATATGGAACAAGAAACACATGGGTGCGTTGGCTATTAGGGACTTTGTGAAAGCACAATGCTTTTTGGGATAGGTTGTCAGTTCGATTCCTGCTACTCCACAATATGTTTTCCAATGAACTTAATGTCCAAGCAATGGGTGCCACATGGCAGCCCATGTTTGGGCCAGGTGGCACCCCACCATTTGTTATCCTTCGATGCCACATGTCAACATGCTATTGGTTCCTATCACTGTCTAGTGATTGCGGTACCCTTCCATGTGGCACCTGTATGAGCGTGCCATGTGTCACACTGCCATGCCATCATGATGATGTCATGCTAATGTCAGCGTTGACTTTTTACCGTTGACTTGTTGAGTTTTTAGTTGTTTGAATTTTTTAACATAACATGATATCAGGAGCATACAACATCCATTTGAACCCGTTCAAGTTTCGTTGGGTTCATATAGACGAGGCCTACGCACACATCCATTTTGACGCCATTCTAAGAAAAAAATAATTTAGGCCTTTCTAAGCCCCATCAAGCTCTTGTATTTGAAGCATACGATGAAGTGTCACGATTGTTCCTCTGCTTCTCTGCAGCATCTATCTGTTGTCCTCTCATAGTGCCCTTATACTCCTAGGAAACATCCTTCTATTCCTTTGCAACATCTATCAATTGCTCGATCCCTTCAGGCTTTGTTGAGCATCACAACTCTAGATGCAGCCTCCAACAGTTATCTTCACAATGTCTACTCTTCTAACAATGTGAACAAGTGTTTCTTTCTCTTATACCACTTGATCCTGAAATCGAAGCTTAGAAATTACACACTATGACCTCAATTTATCAAGACCTTTTTATGACGATGCATGTGAATATGAAAATGACAAAGACTTAAAGAATTAAGAGCAATAGAAGATAACACAAAGTAAGAAAACCATCAACCAATTGTACACAAGAAGTTGATAATAGAGTTCGGCAATATCGCCTATGTCTCCGAGCCTTTGTCTTTAGTGATGGAGGCTTACTCTATTCAATGTTCAATGCTTTACAATCTACATTAAAATTACATCATACATGGCTCTGACTGACTAGCTATATTCTTCTCTGTCTTAGAAACCTGATGCAATAGACAACATTGAAAATGAAGAAGTAGAACTCCTAGAAACTGCCTCCAAAGTTCAGCTACTTTGCACTGCTCAAGACTACTTGACTTTGGGAATTTATTCCTCGACTTTATTCAAGATTATTTGTTGGTTATTTCTTGTTTCAAACCTCACAATGGCTTGGTTTATATATTGATGAGGTAGAGGGATCCAATCCCAACATCCCACTTTTCATGGCACTCAATTTGGTCCAATATCCACCAAGATATGGCCAAATAACCAAAACCGATTAATAAAATCAATAAAACCATAAAGATATGGTTAAAAACACACTTTATGTTTAATATGTGGGTTAAGCCCCCAAAAAAGGATGCACGCCCCCTAATTCTCAGTCACATGCATCTTAATTTGGCCAAGCACTGGCCCTTAAATCGCGCTAACTCCTAGTATCGTGGGTATATGTATAGAACCTTCGGTCAAAGGAACAAACCTCCCACATGCATTTCAAGTGGAGAAGCACCTAGCTCCTGGTTCTTTTGGTGGATGATAGGACCATGCCCTCTTTTTAATGGATGGCGGTTATGCTGCACCCTCGGTCATGTGATATGATAAGAGACCACCGGCCTGGGCTTATCCCTAGCCCCCTTCACACCATTTCTTAACATACAATGCCACATATATATTATAATGTGGGTTATATGGAACAAGAAAAACTTGGGTGCGTTGGCTATTGTGGACTTTGTGAAAGCACTATGCTCTTTGGGAGAGTTCGTTAGTTCAATTCCTACTACTCCACGATATTTTTTCCAATGAACTTAATGAATGAACTTAATGTCCAACCAATGGGTGCCACGAGGCATCCCATGTCTGGGCCATGTGGCACCCCACCATTTTTTGTCCTCCAATACCACATGTCAACATGTTATTGGTTCTTTTCACTATCCATTCATTTTCGTACCCTACCATGTGGCACTTGTACAAGTGTGCCATGTGTCACGCTGCCATGTCGTCATGCTGACGTCAGCGTTGACATTTTGACTGTTGACTTGTCGAATTTTTTCCTATTTGAATTTTTGAACAGAACACGATATCAGGATCATACAACATCTATTTGAACCTGTTCAAGTTGCATTGGGTTCGTATAGATGAGGCCTACACACACATCCATTTTGACGCCATTATGAGAACATTGATTTTTAGGCCTTTCTGAGCCCCATCAAGCTCTTGGATCTTGATCCAGATTTATGTAGGAACACAATGAAATACAAAAATACACATAAATGCAGAGATGCAGTGAAAATAAGGCTTCATTTCATTATTAACAAATGACTG
>JASDQU010191040.1:14519-34658 GCA_032191745.1 Picea mariana
GACCTTACACATGATAATATAGCTATGATAAGTTTCTCATCCTTCACTCCTTGTATTGTTCTCCAAGGTATTATAGTCATATCATCTGGAGGACTTTTTATTTCAGGACCCATCTGACTTGTGCCACATATCAAGAGTTTAGTCTTCTTGACTCTATGATTTTTTATACTAATATTTTCCCATAGGGTGAATATCTCATCTATCAAATCCCATACATGTCCAATTCTAAATCCCAATTGAAAATAGTTATCTACAACTCTAAATATGTCACTTCCTTTGTGATTTTTTTCTTTTACATTTTCATCATCAAGTGGGAATCATATTTCCATACAACATTTCTTCCGAAACTTGGCATCAACATTTGATATCTCCCCATGACATATTTTAGAAAACTCATAATGGATAAATATCACCCTTTGAATGAAATTCATGGAAATTATGTACTCATTATCTGTGTTATGATCCCATGTCAATAAATTTTCTTCTAAATATGTTAAACTAGAACAAATTATGCATTTGACTGTCTCAAAAACAGGACTAATGGGATATTCTTTCATCAATTCTCTTCTAGCCTTTGTAGAATGATTTCCTCCAATCACATAATATTTGTAGTCAAAACATTTTTATCTATCAAATTCTTCCCTCCTAGGAACTTACAATGGGTAAACAAGAACTAGGTAGTCAACCACATGTGCATATGGATTGTACCCAATCAATTCTTTCAAATTATGAATATGCAAGTGATGCAATTTTATAATTTGATATTTTTCTTACCCTTCTATGGGTTTATAAAGTTGTTTCGCATTCAACTGAAATGTATGGCCATCATCAACTAACTTTGTCTTCCTCAATTTGTTTCGAATGTCATTTTGTGTTGTTTTCATAATACTATCCTCTATATCAACACCTAGTGTTATTATTTCTCCACTACCTTTAGGAATATCACTAGAATACTTAGAGATAATGATGGTTTCTTGAACATCATCAACAACATTTTATTTCTTCCTCTTATGATTTAAATGGGTTTCATCTAAATTAATGATTTCTTCATAATCAATAGGAATGGACTCATCATCTGTCATCGCTCTTTTGCATTTATCTTGTTTATTTGTTTTGCAAGGAGTGATAACCTCATTGGGACTAATATCAACAAAATTTTCATTTGGAGTTTCCTAATTTTCAAATGTAACCCTTTTAGGATTTCTAGAATGAGGACTTTTCTTTCTTCTTTCATGTTCTTCTATGTATACTCTTGCAACTTCAACCTCTAATAGTTTTTGTTTCTTTTTCCTTCCTTCTTGTGTATTTTCAATAAGAAAAACGTTGATGGTATCCATGATATTATTCTCTATATAGTAAATCCCCACTAACATATGTAAAAGTAGTTCACCAAAATCCTATAAAAATAAAACATAACATTTTCATGTTAAATAAAATTAAAAAACTAACATGATACTAGAATTAATAAAGCATACAAAAAAAAAAAAAAAACTTACATTGTGTTTCTCAATGTCATGAACAATGGATGCAAATAATTTTGTAAAAAATTCACTCTTGTTATAATTGCTCAATTTGAAACAATATCTAATCTTGATATAAGTTTTTCCTTGTTTGATGAGTGCATAAAAAATATATGTGGCTGACACCAAACATATATCTTGTAACAAGCCAAGTTCCTGATAATTTTCTTGTGCATGTTCTAATTCGTCACAATTAAAATATATATGATCTTGATTGTTTCCTTGCATGTCTGTAACAAACCAAGAATATTCCAGTTTGTTTTCACCTTCCACATATTACCACTCTCTAACATTCCTCATTTCCCTTGACATCTCAGGTGTCATGCTATCAATATGTTTCTTAACATTCATGGAGGTTCCAGTTGCAATTTTGGATGCCATTATTGTAGGTTGTGATCCAGATATATTCATAGATAATATCTTTCTTGTCATTTTTCCTATAGAAAAAAAAATTAGGCCTTTTACATTATAATAAACTAAAAAAAAAAACAATGAATATAAGAACTAAGTTAAAACAAAATTAAAAAATCTTTGACCCATGGAGTTATTGAGATAATGTTGAGAACAAGACTTGGAATCCAGAAGCTAAGGAGATGTCTAAAATCACCCCAACCTGACGAACCCCATGGCCAAGCCCAAGGCTTAGCTACAGGGCTGTGTTGGCAGCCAATCATTTTTTTTAATTGCTCTTAAAAAACGCTGCCTACACCCCTTGTCTCATTAATGACAAATCATCGTCGCATTGTGCTTCTAGGCATTTGTTTCATTTTTGCGACAATTGAAATTTGGTCTCGATTTGATTTTCACAACTGTAAGTGTGAAAATACCTTTTTCATCATTTGGACTATAGTCGTCTTTTATCGATTTCTCCAAAAGACACTTCACCATTGGTTTATCACGTGACTGCTAAAGGTTTTCTTGAACTTATGTCCTTGAGCATGCTCTTACCTTGATTGCACATTTGGATATGTTTGATTGCTAAGCTTTTGGGCATAAAATCTATTGGTTTTATTCTGATCTTATGAAAGTTATAATGGATTTGGTCTTATTGCTTTTATCCTTATTGCTATGGACTTTTCACTCAGTTATTATATGAGGAATTTTGGATCATTATGTTCGAAAGACTTTGGAATGCAAACACTTCAATGTGCAAATGAATACATTGGTAAGTTTATGAAGTTTAATTCAAGAAATAGCAATGGTTTGAAGGTGCATGGATTAATCATATTGGATTTTACAAGTTAATGCTTGGTATATTGTTTGGCTGATAATACGATTCATAATTCCAAACCATGTATTGACATTAATTAATTTTAAAACCTTGATGTTGAATGATTCATTGACACGGTACACGATGGATATGATGGTTGATCGAGCTGTACACTTGGCATGAGTATAACACATGGCATTGGTTCTGCTCCAGTTGATTGGCACGTTAATATGATTACACACCTAATTGCTGGCCGATACGCATGGTATAAACGATTATGTTTTGATAACAATGTACTCAGTCAATTAATACAGTGCGTGGCGGTGGTAATCCTACCACGTTCACACGCATGCAGTTAATTCTGGTCTATTCGAGCTTTGAAGCCATCAAACCTAATGTTTTTCAACTCTATGCATTGTTTCATTCAGTGTAAACCCTACCATGAACAAAGGTTATGGCTCCTGTCGTAAGGGTCGAGCCTAACGGGTGCCAAGCACTGTTGACATTCAGTGGTGCATGTAGCGACCTGGAACAATACGGGTGGCTTTCTTTCATAAGGAAGTTTGATGGTTATGACCTCACAGTAGCTCGGCAATTTGCATTGTCGTTCGATGGCTGCAAAGCCAAAGTGGGAGATGTCCAGCTTGAAATTACTGAAGAATTTCTCAGCCTAGCCACCAGCTTACCTACCAAGGGACAAAAATGGTCGAAAATTTGCAAGGTAGATGATGTCCCATGGACATTACTGTTCCAATCTCGCACAGTGAAATCATGCGACAGAGGATTACCTGCAAAGATGTTGAAACCCCGCTGGTATGATCTCTTGATGATTATCAAACATTTCGTTACCTGTGAAGGCAGGTATGGGTTTATTTTCTTATTCCACCTGCATTTATTAATGGTTTTCATGGGATTTGAACTAAGTATGCCTTACTATTTGCACCGAAGTCTTTTCAAAATGGCTAAATGATACAAGCATAGCCAGGCTGACACTAGCCTCTTCCATGTTGGGTTGATCAAAATGGTTTTAGTTTACGAGTTAGGGTTACGTCGTGATTCTTGGTATGATTTCCTCAGCCGTAATGGTTTTGGAGAGTCTAACCCTCCACAGGTAGATAAGCCCATGGTAGCCAAGAACAAACCTACCCCTATGCCTTTTTATGTTTTATTACCTAGACCTAAGCCCGAGTCACCTACAAGTTTTCCTAAGTCTGTGCCAAAACAAACCGAAGTTGTTAAAGCTACAACCCAAAAGACTAGAGCGAAGACTAGTGTTAATACTCGAGGCAAGAAAAATGCAAGATTGATCTCTCGCATGGCGAGGAACAAGTCTAAGCTTCTTTCCAAAACAGAGCCTATCGTTGTTAGCGAGGAATCTGATTCAGACATTGAACGATTTCTCTTTGAAGAATATCCTTACTCTGAGGGATTGTGTAGAAAACCGCCTCACGATTTCGTTAGGAACCTTCCTCCTTGTCTGCGGGATAACCCTGACTTTCTTGGTATTGAGCCACTCCATGAAACCCTTGGGGAATCATCAAAACCCCCTTCTGTTCAGCCTGTTGCTGCACCTTGTGATCAATGTGGGTTATGGGTTGAAAGATACTATTTGGATGTACCTACATTTCAATCCAGGATCTATGAGTTGGAAAGCCAAGTGGCAGTGCTCACTGGTCAGAAATGCAAAGGTGCAACCTTCTGATAAAAAGAAACGAACTCTGGGTTCAGTCCTGTTCAAAAACGTCGAGTCTGCCACTGCAATTATCAATTCAAAATTGACATAAGGCCAAGCAGCTGATATGGTATATTTTCCTCATTTATATTACTCTCTGTACATATTTCGCCTGCTCTGTCAGATAAGCATGCTTCGCTGTATATAATGTTTGTTTTTGGTTATCATTTTAAAATTCGATTGGATTTGGGTCTTGATTCGATAGATCATCGAATAGATATGATTGTTTAAAATTAGCTTGATGTTCTGTTGATAATACAAACTGTTAATATTTTTAGTCCGTTGATTGGTATCCTGAATTTTGAATACAGTCGATGGTGTAATTCAAATTGGTTAATAAATTGGTTAACTGTTTCAGTTTCATTCGACCAAATTTCATATTTTTCTATGGATACATAACCAAATCGTAACTAATTTGATTCTCATTGATTGCAACTTATTCGAATTGGATTTTGATTAAGGTTACGATGTTGTTTCTATAATTAGTTCCGTGAAAATTGGTTTGGATCATTGCTTGATTCATGAATCTGTAGATTTTATCATGCTTCTGTCCATTGACTGTGTAAAGATTCTTGAAGTTGATATGGTTTCATCCGATTACAATGGAAGTTGTTTACGCATTGTAATTTTAATTAAAAGTTATCAATTCATTACTATGACTAGTCGATGACAGTTATGACCATATGTTGGAAATTCAGCATGTAAAGTCTATGACTAGATTTATGGATAGAGTTATGCTTGTTTTATCATGACCATTTTTGGCTATTTGATTAAACGATTTGGATCCTGTGAAAACCGATAATGGTTTTTTTATCTCATACGATTTTGATCACCATTAATTGCATTCATGGAACAATCTTGTTAAGATTTGATTTGATTTTACAACGATTGGGAAAACAAGAGTATTCCCACTCTGTCCCGATTGTATTCTGTTCAATTTGGTTTGATTGAAAGGATTTATTTTTCTTAAATAATTTATAATTTGTAATGATTGGAATCGATTTGATTTTGATTATATATCTGGTCCTATTTACTATTCTAGACCAGCTACAGAATCAGAAGATTATGTAGCTAAGTCTATAGAGTCATTTTTTCTATTATTTTCTCAATAAAATACTCCTCTAACTTGATCTTTATGTCTATTACAGGAAAATTCGAATTTGTTATGGATGTGAGGAGAAGTTGGAAGATATCTTAAAGATTCCACTTACATTTCTAGTCACTTAGTTTAAGAGATTTTTGTTATTATTCCCAGATTGTGTAAACTGTTTGCTATTATTCACAAGGATGTTTTACCTTGTGAGAAACTTATATAAACCTATGGTTTTGTAATAATCCAGAATCATCAGTTGTGGAAGAACATGGATATGTAATTCTGATTCAAACTGGATCAGATTTGATGTCTATTTATAGCTTTTGCTTCTCAATATATCGATACTTTGTCCCAAGTTTTGTATATCATTTTGTTTATGGTTTAGTATTACTTTGTTATCTAAATCACATGCATATGATATAATTTCTTACTGTTATACATATCTTTTTCCTTCCTAAGATATAAAGGACATAATAGTTGTAGATTCATTTTATGAATGATAGCTTTGTCTTCTTCGTAGGATGAATTGTTATATAAGTTTTTTGTACAATAGGTTTCCCTTTTGCAGGAGATTTATCATCATAAAATTGTTATGATTTATTTTATGTCTTGTTTGTCCTGTAACATACTTCAAGAAGTAGCATAGCTGATCGTTTTCGAGAGGCTTAAGGACTAAATGGTGTGAATTTCTTCCTCCAACCAGCTTAACAAGTCATCTTGCACAGGACAGACTTGGAGCGTTTCCAGGTTAATTAGTTAGATATTTATCGCTTTGATTGATTAGTATAATATCAATGATAGTTTAGTTAGATTTAGATTATTTTATTTCAGTAATATAGATTAGATTATTTAATTTTAGTTAGCTTTCTTTCTTCTTCATAAATACAAAAATCAAAAAGAGACCCTTGGATGTCTCAGGGCAGCGATCACATGAGTTTTGCAGGTTTTAATCAAATCTGTAATATGTCTATATTGTATATTTGTGAATAAGGAATATCATAGCTGATAATTAGGTAGTTGATTTGAGTTATTATAATCATAGTTAGTATCTTGTAGTTGGTAATCCATAGTTAGATTATTGTAGTTAGTTTAGTTTGCTTTCTAGTTTCCTTTATTAGTTTAGTTTCTTCTTTGTTTTATTAGTTTCTAGTTTCCTTTATTTTAGTTAGTTTCTTGTATTCATTTATAGTTTAGTTTGTTTTATTTAGATTAGTTAGATTTCTTATCTCAGATCATTTCTCTTTGGTTTCCATACGAGACCTTAGGGCAGCCAACGGATCCATTAAACTCGTCAGGGTGGTTCATTCCAAACGGCTTGGGTTATTAGACAACCTCGGACCGGTTGCACTCTCCCAGTTGACAGACGATCAATTTCACCCGTCAACAAATGGCGCTAGAAGGAGGGCCTGAACTAAATTAATGGCACGAGGTGGTCGCAATACTCCTCCACCCCCTAATGTCTCCCCTATAGTGACTAGAAGCCATTCATTCGACATTATTCCCCCTCAAAAAACAACTACTTCAAATGAAGATCCTCAGATCACAGTTGAGCCAACAACCCCTAATCCTACAGGCAGTGATATACAAGAAATTTTCAGACAATCTCTTATTAAATCACATAAACCCTTTGCTAGTCTTAGGCAACCACGTCGCCCGTGGGGTCAACCTCTAGACTTCTCTGAAGTCAGAGAACAACTAGGTGATATATATCCTACTGTGAATCCTACAGATCCTAACAATAATCCTGCTGTAGGAGGATCTGGGATACCTCCTTCACCTCCTCCCTCATCTCCTTCTTCTTCTGGAAGAGATTCCTCTTCTGACGAAGGAAAAACACCTTCTCAGCCTTCTACACCCACTACCCCAATGGAAAATCAAAACAACCCTGCTAGACCTTGGTTGGACCAGGATGTCGTAGTTGTACCTGGAGACCAACACCCTTTACCTAAGCATTCAGAGAAATGGCTTCCTAAGTTTGATCCCGATTCGAAACAGATAGCTGAAGATCATATCAAAAAATTTATGTTAGCCATCAGACTCCGTAACGTTGAACATGAAGATGTTGTCTGTAGGTTGTTCCCTTACACCTTTGAGGGTAATGCATCCACTTGGTACTTTTCACAACAACCTCACACTATAGTATATTGGGAAAAATTTGAGTCATGTTTTTTGGAAAAATTTGGAGATGGTAAACCCCCGGAAGTTTTAGTCATGGATCTTTCAAACTTAAAAATGAATGCAAAAGAAAAAGTTAAAGATTTTAATCAAAGATTTTTAACACTTAAGAATAGAATCCCTACAGACTCTATGCCTTTTGAGAGTCTTGTAATAGCTTACTACACTAAAGATTTACATCAAAGTATAGCTATTTGGGTGAAAAGATCCAAAAAGGCTACGTTGTTAGAAGCTTTCGAAGAAGCTACTCAAATTGAAAAAGAAATTCTTAGTCTTAAATATCCTTCTAGCAATGAAACTGAGACTGTTCCTTCTTCCAAGAAAAATATTGAAATTCTACCCAGACCTACGCAAAACAATACACAACCTGAAAACTCTGATTTGGAAAATTTAACCAAAGTTGTTCAAAAGTTATCTAATCAAGTCCTATACTTAAAAAGGTCGACCAAGGAAGCCTCTTCGAGCAAAGGACCATACAAACCTCCTTTCCGAAAGCCTTTTCCCCAAAACCGACCTAATCCAAACTCTGAAGGCTTGAACTTAGAAAGTTTGCAATGTGCACTACAAACAATTCTAGGAGCCCATGATGACTTGATCCCTCTTGACATCCCTCAAGAGGAACTTGAGCAGGAAACAACTCAAGAAGAAGAGTCTTCTCCAAATATCTTTGGTCACCTCTCAAATAGTATCTTTCAAGCCAACTTTGAGACCGTGCACCCTTACAATACTAGGAGCAAGATCACAAATAAACCTCCTGCTGTGAACACTACAACTTTACCTCCGAAGCCCTCTAAATCAGTAGAAACTAAACAGAGTAATGATAGCCCTAAAATAGATTATGATGTTGTTGAAGATCTTAAGAAATTACGGGCTAACATTTCTATTTATGAGTTGTTGAAGTTTCCATTTTTGTTACAGAAGATGTTGCAAAATATTTCAGACAATGGCAAGAATGGTAATTCAAACGGTAATAAGGTTGTGCAAAGCAAAGTTCCGCAGAAGACTTCCACAAAAAATAATCCTGATCCTCAAGATAAAGGAAGCCTTCCTGTACCAAATGTAAATAATGTAAATAACAATGTAAATAGTGTAAATAATTCAGATAAGGTAGTCGAAGAGAATGCGAGTAAGAAACCTCAAGCTACAACTCTAAGCACTCGCAAGAATGTTCCTCCTTTTCTTTTAACTTTTGAAATCTTCAACAGAAATGTGCATAATTGTATGGTTGACTCAGGAGCATCATCAGATTTCATGCCCTGGTCAGTCTATCAAAAGATTAATGCCAAAGTCGAACCATCTTCCTTGAAAATCATACAGCTTGATCGAACAGATGTTAAAGTTATAGGCGAGTTAAAAAATGTATTGATTATATTATCGTCTAATCCTAAGGTTCATCAAGTTATTGATATAATTGTGGTGGATATTCCAGAAGTATATGGTATGTTTTTGAGCAGGGACTGGTCGGAGCAGCTGCATGGTTACTTCGCAACAGACTGGTCTCATTTATGGCTTCCAGAAAATGGCAAGCCCAACAAAATCAGGGTGAATCGTGAGCGTTATCTCAAGTTCACGGTAAAAGACTTGAATGACCCCAATGAACCATATACATCTCCGACCGATTCCTCTGAAGTCCAAGGAATGGACACCTACTTCGGAAATTTCATGGCTGAAATTTCACCCATCAACAATCCAAAACAATGGTCTGAGATCTTAGCATACACACAACCAGCAACTTCTATCCAAAAAATTGATAAGCCCGATAACAATCCAATTTGGTCTTTGTATTTTGACGGTTCCAAGTCAAAAGAAGGAGCTGGTGCTGGCTGCATCATTATCGATCCGGCAGGTAATAAAACATTATTGGCTTGTAGATTAGAATTTGAATGTACTAACAACATTGCAGAATATGAGGCTTTGTTACAAGGTCTCAGAAAAGCCTTAGACATGCACATTCAAAATCTAGTTGTATTCGGCGACTCTGAGATAGTGGTTCGACAGGTGAGAAATTCTATGCACTGTCTTACCCCGCATCTCAAATATTATCAGTCCGAGGTATGGAGTTTAATAAATAAATTTTATTCTTTTAATATAAATTCCATTCCTAGATCCAATAATACTGAAGCTGATCTACTCGCTAATGTTGCTTCTAAACTTCTTCCTGCAGAAGGCTTATCTCCAAACGAATTCTCCGTGGAGCTTTTGTTCCGACCATCTATTCCAGACAATATCACAAACTGGAGAGTATTTGGTGATGATCGGCAAATCATTAACTTCCTACACATGGAAGAGACCTTTCAAGGCGTCGTGATTGATGAACAAACGCATGATGACAATTTTCATGACTTTACGGTAATACCTAATCCGAAACCTTCTGAAGCTCTATCGGACATGGTAAATTCCTTACCCAAATCTGTTGCTAGATTAGAAAAGTCTTATGATTTTAAAGATAAATTCAAAAAAAAGGTCAATTGTAAAACCAACAGTTCCTCATTAACTTATGAAAAAGTCAATTTAGGAACCAATGAAAACCCTCAGTGTATCAACTTAGGCTTGGGATGTTCAAAACAAGAAAAAGCTGCTTTTGCTAAATTATTCAAAGAATTTAAGGATGTCTTTTCTTGGACTTACGAAGATCTCAAAACATTTGATCCAAATATTATACATCATGTCATCCCAATGAAACCCCAAACCTTGCCTTTTCAACAGAAACTGAGGAAAATGCATCCCAAAATAGAACCGACCGTACAAAAAGAATTGAATAAACTCCTAAATGCTAAAATAATTTTTCCTGTCAGACATACTCAATGGGTATCCAATCTCATCCCAGTGCGGAAGAAAAACGGGGAAATTTGGCTTTGTGTCGATTTCTGAAACCTCAACAAAGCGTATGATAAAGATAACTATCTTGTCCCTCCTATGGAACAGATACTTCAACAAGTATCTGGCTCCGAGAGGCTATCCTTATTAGATGGTTTCTTAGGATACAATCAAGTCTTAATGTCTCCACCAGACCAGTTGAAAACTACCTTCTGTACCCCGTGGGGCACTTATGCTTATCGCAAAATGCCCTTTGGATTGATTAATGCTGGTGCTACTTTTCAGAGAGCAATGGATATTAATTTCCGAGGCTTGATCAATCATTCTGTGGTAGTATACCTAGATGATGTGACTGTATACTCCAAAAATAAGGACGATCATCTAGATCACCTACGAGCTGTTCTGCTACGATGTCGTAAATTCAGCATTTCCTTGAACCCCAAGAAATCTATATTTGCAGTAGAACAGGGTAAATTACTCGGATTTATTGTGTCTAGTGATGGAATGATTATTGAACCTGAAAGGACACAAGTCATTTCTAAACTTCCCCCACCTACCTCCAAAAAATCTATGCAGTCCTTTCTAGGTCAGATCAATTTTGTGAGAAGATTTGTCCCCAGCTTCTCCGAAATGGTCAGACCTCTCCAGAAACTAATAAATAAGGAAACCCAGTACCACTGGGGACCCACTGAAAACCAATCTTTTAATGATATAAAGAAGGCCATAATTGATGCTCCGTCTCTCATGAGCCCTGATTTCTCTCAAGACTTTACACTCTACACTTTTGCCTCTGATCATTCCTATGTCGCGGTTCTAACTCAGAAAAACACCGAGAACAATGAAGTACCCATTGCCTTTATGAGCTCTGCTTTCAAAGGTGTTGAACTTAACTATCCAGCGGTTGATCGGCAAGCCTATGCTATCTTCAAGGCAGTTAAGCATTTCCGATCTTATCTTTTGAAGTCAAGAACCAAGGTCATTGTCCTTTACCCTGCCATTGGGGATTTGTTAGTGCAAAAGGAGTTAGGAGAGAAAAGAGCCAACTGGGTCACCTCCTTGCAGGAATTTGACTTAGAAATCACCCCAGCCCAAATCGTGAGAGGCCAAGGGTTATGTAAATTGGTTGTTGATTCAGCAGCTGAACAACAAGAAGTTAATGACACATCAGACCTAGAAAAACATGATCAGAGTATGATTTGATGTACTCAAAATCTCGTAAGTCCTTGGTATGATGATATTAGACACTACCTTCAACATGGATCAGCACCCCATCATCTTGACCCTGCCAAAAGAAGATCTTTGAGATTAAAATCCGCCTCCTTTCATCTGGTTAATGATATAATGTTTCGTCATAATTTTGATGGCATATTGATGCGTTGTCTTGAGAAAGATGAAGCAGAAAAAGTCTTGCTTGAGTTGCATGCAGGAGAAGCTGGTGGTCACTTCGGTGGCGATACTACTTCTCATAAAGTTTTAAGAGCTGGTTACTACTGGCCAACAATTTTTAGAGACGCCCACGCCTTGTGCCGAAAATGTATCATTTTCCAGAAAGCGTCAGGGCGATTGCAAAAACCAGCTTTCCCGTTGCAACCCGTCACAGTCGATTCTCCTTTCCAGCAATGGGGCCTTGATATCATTGGTCCTATTAACCCTCCATCCTCACAACAACACAAGTATATTTTGACAGCCACTGATTACTTTACTCGATGGTCTAAAGCAGCCACGCTAAGAACTGTTAACACAAGTCAGGTGATCGATTTTCTTAACTTGCATATCATCACTCGTTTTGGCATACCTGATTGTTTAGTATTTGATAATGCTTCATACTTTTCTTCTCTTGAGATGAGTAACTTTTCCTTAGAGAAAGGAATAAAACTTAAGTATTCTGCGAGTTACTACCCCCAGGGTAACGGCTTAGCAGAATCAACCAACAAGAACTTAATCAAGATAATCAAGAGAACTGTGGCTGAAAATCACAATAATTGGCACAACGCACTGCTTAATGCACTGTGGGCTGACAGGGTAACACCCAAAGCCGATGTAGGTAACTCTCCCTTTTTCCTCGTTTATGGCAGAGAATCCATTTTACCGCCTCATATTCTTCTTCCTTCACTCCAATTATCGCAAAAAGTTCAAGAAGAAGAATGTTCCCCTTTAGAAAGCCGTATCAATGCTCTGATGAAGTTAGAAGAAGTAAGAACCCAAGCCAAACATAAATTAGATCAACATCAACAATTGATTAAAAGTTGGTTCAATTCTAATTCTGCTTCTGATAGGAATTTTGAAGTTGGCGATCTCGTCTTAAAGTGGGACAAACCGCACGAAGGGAAGGGTGAACACACTAAATTTAAAAATTTGTGGCTTGGACCATTTTTGATTGCTGAAAAGTTTGGTCCTAGTTCCTTTCGCTTGCAGAGTCTTGAAGGGCAGCTTGACACCTACCCGGTGAATGGCCAAGCCCTGAAAAGATACTTTGCCTGATTTCTATCTTTATGTATTATGTAAATATTTCCTTTGTTTTTATTTTTGTTTTCATTTTCGTTTTATGATTTTGATTTGATTGATCAGTTTGGTGTGTTTTGAAACATATGCATGCTTATATACTGAGCCATTCAGACATAGACCATAGAAAAAATATTATCGCTGAAATAACTTCTAGAAGATTGTACAAACATCGGTGAATTATATTTCTGAAGATGATATTGGAAAAAATGTTTGAAAGAAGTTTGCTAATTTCGATCTTTAAGTGAAGTTTGTTGTGATTATCTTTACCTTTTTATGCTGTTCCTTTTCCAAAAAGGAATGACTCAAAAGGATGTCTCCCTGTCAAAGAAAGTTGTTTTAGAAATAAATCATTTCAGGAGATGAATAAGGACTCTATCACAAATTTCTGATGAGGTCTAAAAAATATGAAAAAATATCAAGATTTTTCAGCGTCACCCCGCTCAGCTATCCATAAAGAATATATCTATATATATATATAAATTTAAAAATGCAAATAAGAGTTGTGGGAAGTGTTTGTAAACCCGTCGGGATACTGAACAGGTCCACTGGCAGCGGGTAAATGCAAGCATGGCACCAAGACAACTTCGCCGAGGTACTGAACAGGCCTGCTGGCAGCGAAGCAATGTCGGGTAAATGAAAATCTTAAAAAATTATGAGAAACCTCTTTAAAGTCCTTTATTCTAATCTGGAGTTTCTTGACAGGATAAAGATGTCCGAGTGGGTTAAATGGCAACCCTGTCAAGGCTATGGATGCCTGCTGGCAGCAGTGGCCATGCCAACAGTATTGAAGACTTTATCATAAAAATCATGACTTGCTGATCTTTAAGACTGTTATTGGTTTACATATTTTAAAACTTCACTGAAAAAGAGGATTGATAATGATGAAGTACGATTTTCTAGTTGTACTTTCAAGATGAATTTTTTCTTTGATGTCCTGATCTGAATTCATTTTCTTTTGACAGAGATAACTGCTTCTCCCAACATGTCGCCATTGTTGGCAGCCAATCATTTTTTTTTATTTTCTCTTAAAAAACACTGCCTACACCCCTTGTCTCGTTAATGACAAATCATCATCGCATTGTGCTTCTAGGCATTTGTTTCATTTTTGCGACAATTGCAATTTGGTCTCGATTTGATTTTCACAACTGTAAGTGTGAAAATACCCTTTTCATCGTTTGGACTATAGTTGTCTTTTATCGATTTCTCCAAAAGACACTTCACCATTGGTTTATCACGTGAATGCTAAAGGTTTTCTCGAACTTATGTCCTTGAGCATGCTCTTACCTTGATTGCACATTTGGATATGTTTGATTGCTAAGCTTTTGGGCATAAAATCTATTGGTTTTATTCTGATCTTATGAAAGTTATAATGGATTTGGTCTTATTGCTTTTATCCTTATTGCTATGGACTTTTCACTCAATTATTATATGAGGAATTTTGGATCATTATGTTCGAAAGACTTTGGAATGAAAACACTTCAATGTGAAAATGAATACATTGGTAAGTTTATGAAGTTTAATTCAAGAAATAACAATGGTTTGAAGGCGCATGGATTAATCATATTGGATTTTACAAGTTAATGCTTGGTATATTGTTTGGTTGATAATATGATTCATAATTCCAAACCATGTATTGGCATTGATTAATTTTAAAACCTTGATGTTGAATGATTCATTGACACGGTACACGATGGATATGATGGTTGATCGAGCTGTACACTTGACATGAGTATAACACATGGAATTGGTTCTGCTCCGGTTGATTGGCACGTTAATATGATTACACACCTAATTGTTGGCCGATATGCATGGTATAAACAATTATGTTTTGATAACATTGTACTCAGTCAATTAATACAGTGCGTGGCGGTGGTAATCCCATCACCTTCACACGCATGCAGTTAATTCTGGTCTATTCGAGCTTTGAAGCCATCAAACCTAACATTTTTCAACTCTGTGCATTGTTTCATTCAGTGTAAACCCTACCATGAACAGAGGTTATGGCTCCTGTCGTAAGGGTCGAGCCTAATGGGTGCCAAGCACTGTTGAAATTCAGTGGTGCATGTAGCGACCTGGAACAATACGGGTGGCTTACTTTCATAAGGAAGTTTGATGGTTATGACCTCACAGTAGCTCGGCAATTTGCATTGTCGTTCGATGGCTGTAGAGCCAAAGTGGGAGATGTCCAGCTTGAAATTACTGAAGAATTTCTCAGCCTAGCCACCAGCTTACCTGCCAAGGGACAAAAATGGTCAAAAAGTTGCAAGGTAGATGATGTCCCATGGACATTACTGTTCCAATCTCGCACAGTGAACTCATGCGACAGAGGATTACCTGCAAAGATGTTGAAACCCCACTAGTATGATCTCTTGATGATTATCAAACGTTTCGTTGCCTGTGAAGGAAGGTATGGGTTTATTTTCTTATTCCACTTGCGTTTATTAATGGTTTTCATGGGATTTGAACTAAGTATGCCTTACTATTTGCACCAAAGTCTTTTCAAAATGGCTAAACGATACAAGCATAGCCAGGATGACACTAGCCTCTTCCATGTTGGGTTGATCAAAATGGTTTTAGTTTATGAGTTAGGGTTACGTCATGATTCTTGGTATGATTTCCTCAGCCGTAATGGTTTTGGAGAGTCTAACCCTCCACAGGTAGATAAACCCATGGTAGCCGAGAACAAACCTACCCCTATGCCTTTTTATGTTTTATTACCTAGACCTAAGCTCGAGTCACCTACAAGTTTGCCTAAGTCTGTGCCAAAACAAACCGAAGTTGTTAAAGCTACAACCCAAAAGACTAGAGCGAAGACTGGTGTTAATACTCGAGGCAAGAAAAATGCAAGATTGATCTCTCGCATGGCGAGGAACAAGTACAAGCTTCCTGCCAAAACAGAGCCTATCGTTGTTAGCGAGGAATCTGATTCAAACATTGAACGATTTCTCTCTGAAGAATATCCTTACTCTGAGGGATTGTGTAGAAAACCGCCTCACGATTTCGTTAGGAACCTTCCTCCTTATCTGCGGGATAACCGTGACTTTCCTGGTATTGAGCCACTCCATGAAACCCTTGGGGAATCATCAAAACCCCCTTCTATTCAGCCTGTTGCTGCACCTTGTGATCAATGTGGGTTATGGGTTGAAAGATACTATTTGGATGTACCTACATTGCAATCCAGGATCTACGAGTTGCAAAGCCAAGTGGCAGTGCTCACTAGTCAGAATGCAAAGGTGCAACCTTCTGATAAAAAGCAACGAACTCCGGGTTCAGTCCTGTTCAAAAACGTTGAGTCTGCCACTGCAATTATCAATTCAAAATTGACATAAGGCCAAGTAGCTGTGATGGTATATTTTCCTCATTTATATTACTCTCTGTACATATTTCGCCTGCTCTGTCAGATAAGCATGCTTCGCTGTATATAATGTTTGTTTTTGGTTATCGTTTTAAAATTCGATTGGATTTGGGTCTTGATTCGATAGATCATCGAATATATATGATTGTTTAAAATTAGCTCGATGTTCTGTTGATAATACAAACTGTTAATATTTTTAGTCCGTTGATTGGTATCCCGAATTTTGAATACAGTCGATGGTGTAATTCAAATTGGTTAATAAATTGGTTAACTGTTTCAGTTTCATTCGACCAAATTTCATATTTTTCTATGGATACATAACCGAATCATAACTAATTTGATTCTCATTGATTGCAACTTATTCGAATTGGATTCTGATTAAGGTTACGATGTTGTTTCTATAATTAGTTCCGTGAAAATTGGTTTGGATCATTGCTTGATTCATGAATTTGTAGATTTTATCATGCTTCTGTCCATTGACTGTGTAAAGATTCTTGAATTTGATATGGTTTCATCCGATTACAATGGAAGTTGTTTATGCATGTTAATTTTAATTAAAAGTTATCAATTCATTACTATGACTAGTCGATGACAGTTATGACCATATGTTGGAAATTCAGCATGTAAATTCTATGACTAGATTTATGGATAGAGTTATGCCTGTTTTATCGTGACCATTTTTGGCTATTTGATTAAACGATTTGGATCCTGTGCAAACCGATAATGGTTGTTTTATCTCATATGATTTTGATCACCATTAATTGCATTCATGGAACAATCTTGTTAAGATTTGATTTGATTTTACAACGATTGGGAAAACAAGAGTATTCCCACTCTGTCCCGATTGTATTCTGTTCGATTTGGTTTGATTGAAAGGATTTATTTTTCTTAAATCATTTATAATTTGTAATGATTGGATTGGATTTGATTTTGATTATATATCTGGTCCTATTTACTATTCTAGACCAGCTACAGAATCAGAAGATTCTGTAGCTAAGTCTATAGAGCCATTTTTTCTATTATTTTCTTAATAAAATACTCCTCTAACTTGATCTTTATGTCTATTACAGGCAAATTCGAATTTGTTATGGATGTGAGGAGCAGTTGGAAGATATCTTAAAGATTCCACTTACATTTTTAGTCACTTAGTTTAAGAGATTTTTGGGATTATTCCCAGATTGTGTAAACTGTTTGCTATTATTCATAAGGATGTTTTACCTTGTGAGAAACTTATATAAACCTATGGTTTTGTAATAATACAGAATCATCAGTTGTGGAATAACATGGATATGTAATTTTGATTCAAACTGGAGCAGATTTGATGTGTTGTTATAGCTTTTGCTTCTCAATATATCGATACTTTGTCCCAAGTTTTGTATATCATTTTGTTTATGGTTTAGTATTACTTTGTTATCTAAATCACATGCATATGATATAATTTCTTACTGTTATACATATCTTGTTCCTTCCTAAGAGATAAAGGACATAACAGTTGTAGATTCATTTTATGAATGATAGCTTTGTCTTCTTCGTAGGTTGAATTGTTATATAAGTTTTCTGTACAATAGGTTTCCCTTTTGCAGGAGATTTATCATCATAAAACTGTTATGATTTCTTTTATGTCTTGTTTGTCCTGTAACATACTTCAAGAAGCAGCATAGCTGATCATTTTCGAGAGGCTTAAGGACTAAATGGTGTGAATTTCTTCCTCCAACCAGCTTAACAAGTCATCTTGCACAGGACAGACTTGGAGCGTTTCCAGGTTAATTAGTTAGATATTTATCGCTTTGATTAATTAGTATAATATAAATGATAGTTTAGTTAGATTTAGATTATTTTATTTCAGTAATATAGATTAGATTGTTTAATTTCAGTTAGCTTTCTTTCTTCTTCATAAATACAAAAATCAAAAAGAGACCCTTGGCTATCTCAGGGCAGCGATCACATGAGTTTTGCAGGTTTTAATCAAATCTGTAATATGTATATATTGTATATTTGTGAATAAGGAATATCATAGCTGATAATTAGGTAGTTGATTTGAGTTATTATAATCATAGTTAGTATCTCGTAGTTAGTAATCCATAGTTAGATTAGTGTAGTTAGTTTAGTTTCTTCTTTGTTTTATTAGTTTCTGGTTTCCTTTATTTTAGTTAGTTTCTTGTATTCAGTTATAGTTTAGTTTGTTTTATTTAGATTAGTTAGATTTCTTATCTTAGATCATTTCTCTTTGGTTTCCATACGAGACCTTAGGGTGGCCAACGGAGCCGTTAAACTCATCAGGGTGGTTCATTCCAAATGTCTTGGGTTATTAGACAACCTCGTACCGGTTCCACTCTCCCAGTTGACGGACGGTCAATTTATCCCGTCAATAGGCTGGCCCGGGATTGTGACTTGGTGGCGAGGCTAGATAGGCTAGGGTGATGTCAGGCATTTCCTCAACCCCCACCATGGCCAAGAAGCAATAAAATGGCCCCACATGATTGTGCCTTGGCCACAATGAGGGGTGAGGTGATGCTTGACATCGCCCCAGCCCCCCCACGACCAAGCCCCATGTATCACCCCAAGCGCACCTATACGCCATGTTATCCCCATTTTGTGGGATAACTAAGGAGATTATGTCTCTAGGAATTTAGGTTGCATATATGAAGTGCCTAGAGACCACATGAATATCAATATACTTTTTCACAGATAGAGACCCTTCTCACCACTAGAGAGATCATATATTTTCAGATGGCATCCACCAGTCCATCTCGCTTCTGAGAGGAAATAGGCCTTTCTCCATGAGGTAAAAGTCATGTATTATGGTAAGTTTCATTTCGATATTTGATGCATTTGAGTATGATGTATCTTAGCCTGCTTTAGATTTCATGACATATGAATGAACATTATTTGTTTTTCCCTGCTTCACCTTGGCGCTTGACATTGTGCCCTAGTAAGTGGCCTTCCTTGTATATGGGTTTTCTACTAGGAACTACCTTTAAGATCCATCGTATCATTCTCGACCATACTTATGAATTTCTATCACTATTCCCCCCCCCATTTCCTTATCTCTTAGGATTTTAGGGTGTATTGACCAATGAAGGGGTTTTCCCTCATTTTATGGGAATACGGGGTTGAAGGCCCAAAGGGATTTCTATTGGGTAAAATATAAAATCCTATATATAAACCTTATATATTCTTCACCTAGGGATCCCCAAAGAAAGTAATGAAATGATTATCTATAAGAAAAGGAGGACCCAGAAGAATAATGATCAATATTTATTAAAGGGTTACTTAGAAGATAGGAGGTCTCATCATGAGTCGACCTATCATGATCATGGATATCTAGTGGTATGGAATTACCATCATTTGGTAACCAAGCCAGGGTAATGGATCTTAGTTGCATGACTGAGAGAAAGGGGGTCTCATCACAAGCCAACCTCCTCATTTACACTAGGTATTTGTGAGTGACACTATCATTATCTAGACACCACATCAATACAATGACCTTCAAATTGTCCCCAAATTTTGAAACAAATAAAGAATGACAAAACAATGGGCTTGGAAAATTTACATTGCAAATCAAGGTGCCACACACCCTCTACAAAGGAACCCGTGAATGTGACACTACAACCCATTGTATGTCATGAACCCCATTCCCATTGAGTCTTAAACCTTAACCACTTCAGCCACTTTACATGGCTTGGAGAGGGATATATTGGAAACACCCCTTGACCTAGGAAAATATCAAAG